>PYST01000001.1:208250-347483 GCA_003049485.1 Ophioceras dolichostomum
GGCGGAGAGGTACAGAGGGAAGTCCCGGAAAGCAAAGCCGTCGGCCATTGGACGGTCAGACATCGGATGTGTCTGAGGAGTCTGGCCTAGGTCAGGATGCGGGGAAGCTCTGGGCAAATGGGCAGGCAGGTGGGCGAAGTGGGTAAGGGGCCATCAGCTTTCCATCTTATGTGAGGTTCATCCCAAGACGAGAGCGATGGCACATTGACCACGGCGGCTTGCGGTTGGTTGGAGATACAAGATGGCGGGATGGCTTTAGAATGAGTCAATGGTGACACTAGAGCAGCGGAGGAGGTGCAGAGTTAGTGATGGTCCGGTACCACCGCGCAGCCTGTAGGGATTGTGCCACGATTTTCAAAGCGGAAGTTTTCGCCGCAAGTCACAGAATACGAATAGGGCGCCGTGGGTTCGGGCTCGGACCCGGGCTCGGGTTTGGGTATCGACAAACAATAGTATAGATGCGGTGAGCCGGCTTGCAAATGGTATGTTAATCGATGAAAACATGACTCTTCGTGCAGCTGAGGATTTGCCTCGTTGGACAGCTTGGCAACTTAACAGCGCGACAGCTCGACCGCTCCATCGGGCTGGCTAACTATCATGTGCCGGGGCCATAATCCTTCTCAGGGGACGGACGGATGGATGGACAAGGCGACCGGGCGAAAAGGTGATGGGGCTTGAGGCTGCATTTTTCAAGGATGGTCGGAACAGAAATCCCTTTCCGCCGGCGACGCGAGCGAGGGGCAAGAAGAGATTTGCAAGTCGGACAGACTGAACTAGGCTTGCTGACCGCATTTTGTTTCGCTCCGATGAGTCCCAAATGCTAACAGGCGCCGATCTAGACGGCAGAGAGAGGAATACATCTCGAGGGTGAGGGTGAGGGTGAGAGAGAATCGCCGTGCAGGCCAAGATCTCAGCAATTCAGGAACCGGAGCAGACTGCACGGAATGAGCTCAGGCCCGTGCCAGCTAGCTCCACTACTTCAACGGCTGTGGGCGGTGGACGATAGTGGGTAAGTGGGGTACTAGAGCAGTCGAACTTGCCGTCGATGGTGTTAGTTTTTTTATCCCTCTCCCCTCCTTGTTTTATCTGTTCACCATATTCACCTTCCTGATTGATGAGAATCTAGAAGGCGGGAGATATCGAGAGAAAAGGCACTTGATCCCCAAATAAGACGGCCAACCCCATCAAAGACGGCACAACGCACTGACAGAGTCCGGATTTTCGGCTCTTAGTTGCGAATGGGACAGGTATGACCAGTCACTCGCTGGGATGTCCTTGTCTGTGTCTTTTTCACCTCGCCACTTGCTTTCTGCCTTGATCGCCCTCGTTTGAGTGTCTTGATAGGCAACCGACTAACCTGGGCCGTGGCTCGAGATCCTAAATGGGAGTTTCTGATCAATATCTAGCATGCTCTGATGCGGACACAGGCTCCTTCGATGCCGCTTTTGGGCCAAGCACGGCTGGGCACGGCCTGAGCATCCCGTGTATGCCATCTTGGGATGTCAGCTTACCACGGTCTACACTCTGCAGCACATATCTGCCTACTACGTACGCCACGGAGTCCTTGGACCACACATACACCAGCTCTTGTACCAGTACTTCATGACGAGATATGATTGTCGGGTCGTACTGGAACCTTGCTGTTCGGGATGCCGTCGTCCAGTCGGGTCGATGTAACACCTTCCCCCCATTCCTCCCCTGCACATCTGCCCTCCTGTCAACACTGCAAGTGACATGGCAAGACATCGCACATGGGAACAGGGGTGGTGGCGCCCGTTGATGAGATCCCGCACAAACTGGGGGGCTGCCCAACGAGGGACAAGTGGGGACCGAGAGCGGAGAGGAAAAGAAGGCGAACGACTAGGGATTCGATGCTAGACGGCCACATGGAGTTCATGACGGCCCGAGTGGTCGTTGGAGCGCCGAAGGCGGAGACAAGAGAACACCTCCAGGCCGAGCCCGTTCTTGAGAGAGCCCGTCCTGGAGTAGCCCGAGGCGAACCTTGTGATGCCGTTCCCGCGCAAGCGCCCTACAGCGCTTCATACATAGGGGCTCTGCTTCAATGCCAGTATTTCTAAGCGGGACCGGCTGGAGGATGGCACTCGTCCTTGTCAAGACATGATCGCCGAAACCAAACAGAAGACGGAGAGCTGCCCCCCGTGATCGACCTTCCTACGCGGGATGGCGATGCTCAGGAATATTCCGGAAAAGTGCTCGCCTGAGATGCAAAGGGAGCAAGCAGCACAAGCGAGATACCGAAGGCAGATGCCAAGCGCCTTGCTCCCAAGTGGGATGGATGACCGTCGGTAGTGATAGGTGCCGATGGGGGGTGGGGAGGTCGTACCTCTCATTGGCGACCACCAGTAGCCTGAGCGAGGCGAACCTCTCCTCTTGGGGCGGTTCCGGCGGCGATAGTTCTCGCGAGGCGAGCAGTGACGCAACAGATCGACACCATGCTCGTCCAAAATAAGACCGGATTCCGATTTGACATATCCGAGCGCGTGTGCAAAGCGGGGAGCCGTTGCCGGCGAAATCGACGATGCATGCCTGAGCGTGAAGTGTAGGCCACTAGGTAGGCATAAACAGAGGGCTCGTTGATGACATCGAATGTCGCTATCTCCAAGCCGTTGTCGTCTACGGAGGCTGTTTGGAGCGGATCCTCGCTGAATTTGGAGTAACGCCACCCACGTCCAGAAGCCCAGCCTACGGGAATCCATGCCACAACCTTGGAGATGGGGAAAAGGACCGGGGATTCTCCTGGGTGTGTTGGAGAAATTTGGAGTCACACGGGATGGAGGTTGCAAGGTTGCATGCAAAGACGTACGTAGGTAGTAGAGACAACCTCAGTGGCCATGAGATTGGCCAAATGAGCCAATAGGCTAGTGCTAAGAAACGCACTTGGAGTCTGGAGAGACGGGATACCTACCTTCGTACCTAGCATGTAACGACCCCAATGCTTGGTCTCGACCGGGCTTCCAATGTCGACAACCTGGCCATCCAATCGATCATACTCACCCCCATCAATGTTGTTGCACTGATGTGGCCGATAAGCCCGACCTCTTATCGACATTTCCATGTTCAGACACTGAGACGCCTAACCTTGAACCACTCTTATCAAAGCCTCTGCTCATTTTCAGCCCAAGACGTCACTGCAGCGACTGCACATGCATGCGGCGATAGCGACACCGATGAAGGCGATAACAGCGAAAGGTGCTCTCTTGCGCGAATGACACCTCACCGGTCCCTTTAAACAGGCGTCGCACAGCCGACGTCTCGCTCGGGCGTCTCGCTCGCTTCTATCATGGAAAGAGCACTCATATTACAAGTTGGAAGAGGAAGAAAGATAAGTGCCTAGTGTGGCCTCAGCTCCTCCCGAATTTTCAGTAAGTCTGGCACACGGGAAAGCTTTTGAAAGAGGCAAAGCTCGCCCATGCCGCTCACCCACACATAGCGTATCCATAGCCAAAGACAGGGTAGACGACCGACCGCACGGCTCCATTATCATATATCAACTTTTCAACATGCGGCCGAACGATTGGCGGTGAGGAGACACACCGGCCACCGTTCTACCGTCGCTGCTGTTGGGCCCGTTCGGGGCCTCGGGGCCACTGGCTTCGATGCATGTGTAAGTGAATGGTGTGTAAGTGGCGGAATAAATCCCAACCTGCGGCTCCTCCCTCCCTGTATCCCAGTAGGGTGACGGGAAAGGGGCACGGGGGCAATAGACGGAAGAACTCAAAGCCGAGAACTTATTATACGCAGACCCATTCTGAGAAGGAAGAGAATCGGGTAAGCCGATTTGAGGGAGACGGCACGAAGCAGGACGAAAAAAGAAAAAAAAGAAGAAAAAAGCCCAGGTCAACTCTTCTCGATGTTTTCAGCTTCGCTTAGAGCGGAGCACCCGGATGGATTGTCTTTTCAGAACAACAAACCATGGACGACGCATGCCTTCTGGGACGACGCAGCGACGGCCCCGCCGCCCGTAACACCCGCCTGCAAGAACAATCGTACAGCACAAAAGTACACATAATAGAAACGGATCATGAATTTATGCATCCAAGAGTAGGGCACGCGTATTGGTTGCCGGATGGATGTGGGTGCTAGATCCACCACAGCACAAGCTTCATATGGTGGATAGAGAGAGAAGTGCGGGAGCACAAGAAACGACACAAAATAACCAACAGATATATCAATACTACAGATTCCTTCGGACGCCGGCTTGCTCGCTCACTTAGGAAGGGCGACCCGAACATGCGCGTATTCGCCCCCGGAGTTTAACTCCGGAAGAATAACTTGGTGAGATTTGATCAACCGACTTCCCCTAGAAGTATGGTTTCTCCATGTATGCACGAGACACAAGGCTGCGTAGGCTAGGTGGTAGGTAGGGGAGATGAGGACCGGTAGGTACCTACCTATCCTTTGTCAAGGAGGAAGGAAACAACATAATGCCTCGATGTGATGGCGTCATAATCGATGGACCACATACCATATGCCACCGTCGTACTCCTTACGTACTCCCTGTCTTTCCGTCGGCTTGTTGTGTGGATCGCTTCTTGTTTCGAACGTTTGAGGGTCCGTCTCCGGCTGCCTGTCTGTCTGTCTGTCTGTCTGTCTGTCCAGTATGCGTGTTTTGATGCAAACTAAAGCTTCCCACTTCCCTCCATGTGATGCAGCACAATCGATCAAAAGAGAGGATAGAGGAAATGACAAGACTAGGTAGTAGCTGAATCGAACAGGAAGAAAGAAGGTCAGGAATAAATAAAAAATGGAGAGAGGAAGGGAGGATGCTTAGTTGAATCACAAACCGCCATATATATACCTACGGAGGAACATAGATAAGACCGGACTAAAAAGTGCTAGTAGCCAATCTGCTCGCCGCATTCCGCGCATCAAGCCTATCCTCGTCGTCCTCCTCGTTCACACCGCCCAACCCACGGGGCCGCACCGCCTCCGCCCCGCCCTGGGACCCCCCTTCCTCCCCGGCACCACCCTCGCCCGCGTCCTCGCCGCCGGCACCGATGAGCCCGCCGGATATGCTGCGGCCGACGGTGTCGGAGCGGCGGGGCACGCCGCTCCAGGCGTCGCCCTTGGGCCCCTGGCTGGCGGCCATGCTGATGCGCCTCGCGGGCGGGTGGGCCTCGCGGCCCAGGCGGGACAGGCCCCCCGAGGCGTCGATGGCGCGTATATCCGGCCTCACCGTCTCCAGCAGGGCCAGGGTGCGGCGCTCGGCCTCGATCTCGCGCAGGACGTACTCGCGAATGCTCAGGCGTAGGTCGGCCGCCGTGCGCGCGAACCACCTGCGGCGCTCCGACACCAGGTTGCCCGTCACTCGTTTCGTCTTCTGAAACAGGTAGGCCTCGTTCTGCTTGGCCTCGTCGAGCGCCGCGATCGCCTCGTCGACCTTCTCGCGCCGCACGTTGGAGCTCGCGCGCAGGCGGTCGGCCGCGTTCAGCTTGCTGCGAGTGGTCTCCTGCGCCTGCAGGAACTCGCGGATGAGGATCTGCCGGTTGGTGAGCGTCTCCTTCACGATGAACGCGTCCGACGAGTGGTACTGGAACGGGTCGCCGATCGTCGTCGCCTCCGCCGTGGCCTGCGCCGCGTGGCAGTCGCCCACGGTCTGGACCGCCTTGCCCAGCTTGCGATATGCGTTGGCGAGGCCCGGGTGCAGCTCCTGCACGTTCATGCCGCCCAGCTTGACGCCGAAGTCGGACTCGGCGAGACCCAATCCTGGACAGACGGACGCTTGTCAGCACACACATAGAGGTACCTCAAGGGAGAAGGAGGGACAGCTTCGTAATGATCTAGTTAGTCAGAAAGCGCCAAGAAATGCAGGACGACTTACCCCTCCGAGACTTGACTAGCTTGTCGACCTTGTGTCCGGCATCCATCGAGCCGAGATAGAAGAGCTTCACGATGGGGCGAGACTCCTGCAGCTCGGGCGTGTCGTCAGGCGGCGGGGCGAATTGCTTGAGGATCTTTCTCCGCACGCCAGTGGCCGGCTGCTTCTTCTTCACCATGGGGCTGTATCCAAAGTCGCTCTCGACGAAGAGGACCATCTCGTCATCCCTGACAAGCACATCGTTGCTGCAGACGTAGTTGAGCCAGCGCTGCAACAGCGCCTTCACTCTCGCCTCGTCCTCGTCAGTGCCTGCACCTGCGGACGTGAGCGGAGGCGGCACAGCCGGCACTATGGCCTCGGGGTTCGCCGATATCAGGTGCTCGGCAAGCTTCACGAACTCGGAGTGGAGCCGTCGGATGTCTCGGTACTGCGTAGTCCTAAACTTGGGGATGTTGGTCTGGCTCGAGTTCAAGCTGTTAGCTCAGATGCACACTGCCTGCGTTTTCTTACACTCCGGTCGTCTCACCGCTGCTCCGGTTCGGCCAAGCGAGGTGATAAGAGGAATAGGGGTGAGGACAGAGAGGTCCCGTACGTGGACATCGAATCTCATAATGGGATCCTTTCGACCAGTCCGTTCAAGCCCTGTGATCTTCGCCTGCAGCTTAAATTGAGGCTGCGCAGGTTTCCCCTGTGCTTGTGCCTCCTGTTGCGCCAAAGGTGGTGCCCCAGCCGGGCCTGGGCCGTGGGCTTCTGTCTGAAAACTCCCCTGCTCGACATCGGGCTCGGAAGTGGCGACATCGGTCCTAGATTCGTCGGTGTGCGCGTCGGATACCGTGCTGGCAGTAGTGGGCCGTCCGAAGCCGCCGGTATCGCTTTCCCCAAAGCCGGCGTCTTCATCTCCAGCGCCCAAGCCGTTGCTCGAACGCGGGGTGAAGCCCTGGTATGGCGGCGGTGGAATTTCGCTGTCAATGTTGCTGAAGGTCGTGCGGTGGTGCTGTGGTGATGACCCAGGGGAGCCCCACGGCGAGTGCTCGACGGCGGAGTGGTCGGCGTCGTTGATGCTTGCGCTATAGTCCATGATGGGCAACCAAGGGCGGTGGTTCGGTGGTTGCTGTCGGTGATTCGAGTGGCCGGTCCGGTTTTGATCCTGGAAGCTTGCGGCGAAGGAGAACCTCAGCTTGAAGTTCAGACGCGGGGCTAATGCGTCAATTCCGGCACCATTGATGCTGTTCCAGCAAGCAACCTCTCCAAGATGCGAGCAGACAATACGACGGGTATCCTCTGGGGGCGGACAGAGGCCAAGTCGACACACAAATTGAAGATGGGTTCGTGCTCTTGTTGAGCGTCTATAGCAAGCACGCAGGTACAGTCTTGCTGCCTGCTGCGCAACGTCGGAGCTGCCTCAAAGCTTTGAGTGACGATGACGACCACTCAGCGCCAATGGCTACGGCTAGCGTGGACGCACGGACCATCTAGGCCTTGGCATCTCAGACCTCAGGTCAGTCACGCCACGGAAAAACTCGAGGTGAAAAACAGGACATGGGATGTCGACGCGACCTCAAAATCTTGCTCTTGGAACTAGGCCACGGGCGTTCGCATTCTCTATCTGAAGAGTCCTGCGTACTAGGAACTGCAGGCGGGAGCTGTGTGTATGCCGTCATTCTTTTAGGCGCATATCTACGGGACAATGCCATTGGTCGTGTCTTGAGACGACTTCGTTCCCTTTCTTTTCACGCCTGTAGTTGTACAAGTCCCACGCTTAGTCCGTCGGCATGCTCCCAATAAGACGAGGCTATCTCTCAGCTTGCCGCGATGCGCACTCTAAGCTGCATCGGCTGCGACACATCTCGCCACCGCCTCAGCTGCTTGTAATCCAGACCTTGGAGATCCATGCATACTGCAGGTCGACCAATCGTCGTGCTGGTGCCTCCAGTAAGAGATTTGCTTCCACCAAGTCGAAGGATGCCGCAGAAACACATCACTCTCCCGAACAGAGTGCAATCGAAAATATCAGGAACATTGGCATCATTGCCCACGTCGATGCGGTATGTTAATCGGCTTTGAGGATCTTGGGGCGTTTTCTTCGCTCGAGATGAGACGGTTCCAACAGTACCCGTCGTGGCTAACCGAGCGACCTATCAAATTCAGGGGAAAACAACAACCACCGAGCGCATGTTGTTTCATGGAGGTTTGACAAGACACATAGGGAGTAAGTCACAGCCTCGAACCTAGGATCTGAGATTCTCGAAGTTGGTGTAGATACCAGGCAACCGCCAACGAACAGACCAACAGACCAACAGACCCTAACAGCAGTGTAAACCTCAGACGTCGACCATGGCGACACTGTGACCGACTTCCTCCCCATGGAAAGAGACAGGGGCATCACCATTCAGTCGGCCGCCGTAACCTTCCATTGGCCCCTGAAACCCCGACAATCCGCCCCGGGCGAACCCCCCAGGACGATCAACCTGATCGACACCCCGGGCCATCAGGACTTCCGCTTTGAAGTTGATCGCTGCATGCCGGTACTGGACGGCGCCGTGTGCATAATCGACGGCGTGAAAGGAGTCGAAGCACATACCGAGCGCGTCTGGGCTTCGGCGCAGCAGTTTCGGATTCCGCGTATCATGTACGTCAACAAGCTTGACCGCGATGGCGCCTCTTTCAGGAGATCCGTCTCCGATATCGCCACGCGCCTCAACGCTTGGCCGCTCGTGTGCCAGCTTCCCTGGTGGGAGAAGGACCAGTTCGTCGGCATCATCGACATCGTAAACATGGTTGGCATCAGGAAGAAGCGGACGTATTCGACCGACGAGCTTTGGGCGGTGCTTCGCAAAGAAAACCCCGATCTCGCAGAAGAGGTCGAGAGGGCACACCAGGCGCTGATCGAGGCACTCTTTGGGCACGACGACACGCTTTTGTCGATGGACGTGAACGCGAAGTTACTCCCCCAGGATGTCAAGCGAAGTATCAGGAAGGCCATCGCCAAAGGCAATGGGCGTTTGGTTCCAGTCTTCGCGGGCTCGAGCATCGAGAACATCGGGGTTGATCTTCTCCTCGACGCGATTGTTGACTTCCTGCCCGGCGCAGACCTGCGGTCACCCGTGGTGTCTTTGGACAATCACCGGAAGTCGACCCTGGATACGGTGCTCCACAATCACGGACACGGCCTGATTCAGCCACCACGGCACCGTCGCGGCGAGCCGCTCAGTATCGCCGCCGTGGCATCGGTATTCAAGGTCGCGGCCGACTTCGACAGCCGCGACACAGCCAAGCAGATGCTGTCCTTCGTGCGAGTCTACCATGGTCAAGTCCAACGCACCGCCGAGTCGTGGAATTCGTCCAGGCGTACCGTCGAGAAGCCCACAGGCATCGTACAAATCTCGGCGGACAAGACGCACTCGATCTCTCACCTGCGCACCGGCGAGATCGGCGCCTTGACAGGCCTAAAGTACGCCAAAACGGGAGACACGTTGATTTGGCTGAAACACCCCAAACATATGGCGACGGAGGCCGATCCCATCATGACGCTAGAGGTGAGGCCAGCGGAAATCCCAAATCCGGTGGCCTTCATCACCATGGCACCCGGCTCCCACAGTGGGCTGAAGAGCCTAGAATCAGCACTGGAAAGGCTCTCGCGGGAAGACCCTAGCTTGCGGTACAGCTATGACGACAAGACAGAGCTTTTCACCCTCTCAGGCATGGGCCAGCTTCACCTCGAGGTCTCGCTCGACCGTCTAAAGAACGTGTACAAAGTGGCGGGCGCTACCATCTATGGCATCGAGGTCGAGTACAAAGAGTGCCTGCTGCAAGAGACCAGCCCCCAGCGCCACGTCTTTGACCAGGTCGTAAACAGCCGTCCGGGCAAGGCCGCGTGCACCGTCTCCCTAGCTCCCCTAACACCACAGGGCGACTTGCCTGCGGACTCCATTCCTGCTGCTGCTGCCGAGGAAGGCGGCATGCGCCGCGGTTTCGTGCAGGACGAGAACAACCTGATCGACGTGTACATCCTGGAGCCCGAAGCCGACGGGGACTGGCCGGCAGGGTTCGACCCGGAGCGGGTGCGCCACGAGCTCCTCAACGGCGCCAGCGCGGCGCTGCGGATGGGGCCCCGGTTGCGCAGGCCATTGCACGGCTGCGCCGTCCAGGTCACCTACGACCCGGCGACGGACTTCTTCGGCCCCGGCACGCCGAGCTCGCACAACGTCAAGGCCGCCTACAGCGCGGTCAAGGCCTGCCTGAAGGACGCGCACTCGCGGTCGCAGGTCGGCGTGCTGGAGCCGGTCATGCGCGTGGAGATCTCGTGCCCGGCCTCCGCCGCCGCCAAGATCCAGCACGACATAACGTCCGCCCGCGGCGGGCTCGTGCTCGAGGTCAACGACGAAAGGAGGAGCGGCAACGGCAACGGCAGCGGTAGCGATGGTGGCAGCGGTGGCAGCGCAGGAGGAGTGGATTCCGGGGACAGCGGCAGTGCAGACGGCGAAGGCAGAATACCTCTGCATGAGGTGTTCCTGCCCTCAGACCCATACGAGTTCGAGCAGTCCCTGCGCGCTTCCAAGAAGGAGCCGGTCAGGATGCTGGAGATCAAGGCCGTCGTGCCGCTCAAGGAGATGCTGGACTACGACTCCCGCCTGAGGAGCATGACGGGCGGGCGGCATTCCCTCACGATGACGCTGGATACCTTTGAGCGGGTCATAGGCCCTCGCGAGAAAGCTCTTGCGTAGATGTAAAAGTACCTGTACCTACCTACCTGCCTTGACGGATGTAGATTGACATCGATCACTCTGAGTCGACAACCAAGCGCCCCCACGTAAGGCGAGCGGAAATACCGTCGTGATGTGTGTTTCATCCCCTCAGCTTCACCAACGTCCCGCGTGGGGGAGCGCTGTCTCGGAACTATTCTTTCTTTCTGGACTAGAGGTCTTGGACCTCCACGCGGCATGGGATTTGCAGACGGGACGGCAGAGCGTTCATCATGCCTCAATGCGACAGGAGCCTTGACCGTAGGTGCCGCATGTTCTTCGATCCAAGGAGAGAAAATAGAGCGGGTGCTATTTGTTCGGCGTATTTGCAGGTGTGTCTCTAAGTTAGTGAGAGAGATCAAGGAGAAGAGGAAGATGGAAGGACCAAGCGTTTTGCACGTCGCTCATCTATAACCTTTATCGACGAGGTACTCTCTTCGTCCATATTCGCTGGTTGATAGGGTAAAATGCTATCCAAGCGTGCTTTAGCAGGACATGCTGCCGCAGTACCATCATCACTTCCTTCTATCCGTTCAATACTGTCACTTGTTCCTAGATTAAGTACCTACTAGGTAGTCTGTAGCCTCAGAGCTTGACACAACCAGTTCAATAACTTATTATGTTGAATGGTGGATCTCGTCGGCTGACACCAGCAGATCACAAGGTTGTGCAATTCCTCAGTCCAGATTCTCCGGGCGAGGACAGAAACTGAACACCTTTCAAATGGGCCGCGCCAGATCTGAATCCTTCCCAGCATTCGCGTTGGCCATCTTCTCTTTCACCGAGCGGGATACCGATCGCCACCAACAGCCCCCCCAGTCCCCACGATGGCTCATCACCAAGCCTCGGAAAGCCGAGCTCGTTAGCCGAGTGGTACCCACATCCCGAGTGGGATTCTGAAGAACCCCGGTCCGACTTAGTCAGTCGTCGCCAGGGCAAGACGAACTTGGTCAACAAAATCCCACCAGGGACCTGAACATTTGAAAGGATTGGGAATCGGGACACGGGTGCACTTTTTACCAGAGATCGGGGCAACATCGGAACGCCATGAGCGGGCCTTCGACGGGGGGCGAGACCCAGGCAAGGAACATGGCCCCCAGGAAAAGAAAAAAGGGGCCGCAGGAGGGCTACATCAATGGATCAGATAAGAAGAGGTAGATATATCTCCTGATCTCTATCTGCGAAAATATGTAGCGACTCTTGTTGGGCTGGGAGACTGGTACGCCTCATACGACTCCTCCGTAGAAAGAGCGATGGCGCAAGGGTCGAACGACATGTCAGGGGAGCAAGAAAAGAGCCCCATCTCTGCTGCATCCGGGACGGCTCCGGATACTGCCGTCGTCCCCGATGCCGTCCGTGGGTCCACTCCTGCCACCGAGGACAAGAAATCGGAGTCGTTGTCTCTTACCACCCCTACACCGACCTCACCAGAAGGCCAAGCCATCAAAGATCCGGGCCCATCACCATTACCAACACCAGCCTCGAGAACCGCCAGTCGAACCACCAGCCATGCCGGCTCCGTCGAAGACGGGAACGAGTCGTCGTCCCCAGAAGCCGGCCCCGGCGCCTCCTCTTCCGGAGGTGGTCGACTCGGCCCCCGCCCAGCCGTCTTCCGCAGCACCTTCCACGAGGTGGCCTTCGTCTTCCAAGCCACCGTCGCGACTATGAGCTCTACCTTCCTCGTCGGCGTTACCACTATCGTGACGGCGTCCATCGGGCGCGACCTGGCCATGACGCAGGGGGAGATCACGTGGATCAGCGCCTCGACGTCGCTCACAGCGGGCGCCTTTCAGCTCGCGCTGGGCCAGCTAGCCGACCTGCTGGGGAGGCGCCCCTTGTTCATCGCGGGCATGGCGTCCTTCGCGGCCTTCGCGTTGTTGGCGGGCTTCGCGCGCAACCCGTTCTGGATGGACGTGGTGTGCGGGTGCCTGGGCCTCAGCGCCGCCATGATGGTGCCGCCCGCGATCGGCATACTCGGCGCCGCGTACGGGGCGCCGTCGAGGCGGAAGAACATCGCGTTCTCGGCCTTCAGCGCGGGGAACCCGCTGGGCTTCGCGATGGGGAGCACGTTTGGGGGCATCGCCGCGAGGCTGTTCGACTGGCGCGCGTCGCTGTTCCTCGTCGCCATATTGTGGGGCGTGTTCGCGGCGGCGTCGTTCTGGGCCGTGCCGTCCGGTGTGGAGGCGTACGATCCGCGGGAGACGGTCGGCGTGCGGATGGCCGGCTTCTTCGCGAGGTTCGACTCCGTCGGCGCGGTTCTGACGCTTTTCGGGACGGGCATGTTCACCGCCGCGATCACGCTCGGCCCGGACGACGGCTGGGGCTCGGCGACCGTGGTCAGTTTGCTGGTCGTAGGGGTTGTGCTGCTGGTGGGGTTTGGGTTCTGGGAGCGTCACTGGCCTCATCCGCTAATGCCGCCCAAGATTTGGAACGACCGGAATTTTACCTTGGTACGTCTCTCTCCCACAGGCGACTGTTCAAATGGGTGGTGTTGTTGCCAGTGCTGACATTTCATGCTTCTCCCTCTAACCTAGCTGATGATATCGCTTCTTCTAGGCTTCATGAGTTTCAACTCATGCAGCTTCTGGCTCGCATTCTTCATGCAGAAGGTGCAGAATCGGGACGCCCTGGACGTGGCTGTTCATCTGCTCCCGCAGGCCATCGGTGGGCTCATCTGGAACGTCGTGGCCGGCGCGACGCTTCACTTGGTCAACAACACGCTTCTTCACGGCATAGGGGCTGTGGCTTACCTCGCTTCCAGTTTGCTGTTGTCGTTCATGGGACCGGACTCCAACTATTGGGCCTTTGTTTTCCCTTCCCTGATCGTCAGCGTGATAGGGGCTGATTTCCAGTTCAACGTCGTCAACGTAAGTCTTTGAGGCCCCTTTCTTGTCGATCGTCTCCCGCTTCCCTCTGAATCTCGCTCTAGACTTGCCTACATCTCTACTAATAGCATCATTCTCAACCCACCTACAGATGTACGTGATGCAGTCTCTCCCGTCACACCAGCAGGCTCTCGCGGGAGGTATCTTCAACACCCTCATCCGGCTGTGTCAGACGCTCGCCTTGGGAATCTCGACTGCCGTCTACAGCTCCATCGAGCGCACCGCAGAAGGAGCCGCAGATCCGATGCTCAAGTTCACCCGCGCCTTCCAAGTGTCGATTGCCCTGTCGGCCGCCGGCATTTTGTTTGTGCCGTTCATCAGGCTCGGCACTCAGGGCAACGTCGGCAAGTCAGAGGTTAATGATCAAGACGAGGATACGACTGATTCTCCTGGTCCTGTGATTGAGGCGAGAACCAGGTGACTGTCCAGGTCACTCTCCCGAGCGTATCGCTAGACTTTCCCCCTTTGTTACATACCCGTTGTTGAACTTTTCTGTCACTTCATCTCATCATCTGGGGGCCTCAGCTGTCTAGAATCATGGCTAGAGTAGGAAAGAGACTGTGATACCCAAACCTCACACATACCTTTGGAGGAAGGTTCAATGACAGATAGATTGTTGATAGAACTGCCGGTCATCTAGAGAGAGGCAAAGCCTTCTCAAGGTACGTTCTTGATGGAATTGCCCTTTTCTGCAGCAGGTTACACAGGCCTTTCCACAAACGCTGCATCGCCAATACTTTTCTACCTAGACCCAATCGTACTCAGTAGAGGCGACAGAATAGAGAAGATAAACAGCCAGGATCCTGAGCGATCAATGTCAGGTCGTCTACTGTCTGATTGGTTGGGGGCTGAAGATATCAGACCAGGAAGCTCACGCCAAGCTAGCTGGTTATTTCCGCCATCGACATTTGGCCTGCCAACTCCGCACGACGCCCAAAACTATCCCAGGTGAAAAGTCGCTTCGTCGTGAACTCAGATTGTTCTCATTGCAATCTCCCAGTACTTGGTCTGTAGTCTTTACCTACACCTTTAAATGCCTGGGTTTTCCGAGAGCGTCGCCCGCCTCCTGCGGCTTGACCGCCGCCGTCCAAGTCATCCAAGAACTGATTCGGCCCTGAACACGGTCCCGAACGAGGTCGTGAATGAAGCGGCTTCTGCGAAAATGAGAGGCTCTCGAAGATCTCAATTCCCGAGAGATAGAATAAAGGATGATCTAGAAATCCCGATGAGCATGCGCTCGAAGACGTGGCCACCTCCGGATACACAGCTTGCCAGCCCGCTGTACAGTGTCCTCCCGGCCGAAATCCGGCTCACGATCTTCGAGTATGCGCTCTCCGAGGCAACCTTTCCGCACCAATCGTGCCGCGACCACGACTTTTCGATAACGCGCGGCCGTGACGGGCCGAACGGGTCTTCTACGAGCAGAGCTCCGAGTAAAGCTCAGAACGGGGAAGGCAGTGGTGCCGATGGCGAAAATAGAAACGACGAGAGACGGGCCAGAAACAACTCCCGCAACGTGTTCCACCACGAGACGTGGTATCTTCGGCCAGGCTACGAGGGCCGCAAGGACATGTCTATAGAACTGCTCCGGACGTGCCGCCGCACTTTTCTGGAGGCGCATCACCTCGTCTTGGCCAGCCGAGAGCAGGCGTTCTGGTTCACAAACAAGTTCGGCTTAGCGCCGGACAAAGGGGCAGAGTCGCCGCAGGTGCAGTTCGCCAGAGTGATGCCAATAGATGCCGCTGTGGCCGTGCGGGCCGTGCACATTTTCAGTACCCTGGCTTTACTGGAGATGCGTTTTTTCCGGTTCGTTTGGTACTCAGTCTGCCGGCGTGTCCAGAACAGGAGCCAAGCCGCCACGGCGGACGCTCTAGCCCGGGACGACATCAGCCGTCTCCCGAGGCCGACTTCCGAAGCCATCGTAGCGATGGAGACCCGGCCGATTCGGGTTCTGGATCGTCTCGAAACTCTGCATATCACTGTCCGCTGGTGTGACTGGTGGCCCACCAGCCACGTACATTGGGAGCCCTTCTCGGAGTCGTCCAAGTCCCGCAGACGACGACCAGACACCGCAGACCAGAACGACCCCGAGGAGAAAGACGAGGAGGATGACGGCACATCATTCGCGTGGCCCGAATGGAATAGTTTCGCCTCTACGCTCTTGTTCATGCCTAGACTGCGGAAACTGGTGATCGAGCTGGAGGTCTACGAGCAAGAACGGCACTTGCTGGACAGGTTGGTCGCGCGGGCGCAGACCTGGCGGTTTCCCGTGTCCAACGAGATGCCCGAGTCGGTCGGGCCGAAAGCCTGGCAGCATCCAACAGCGTCCTCGCTACGCGCCGGCCGACACAGCCTTTTGTCCTTCAACCCCGACATCGAGCCGGTGCGCTGGATGAGCTGGACGGGACTGCCCGACCATTACATATCTGGCTCGTGCGAACCGACATGTGGGCTCTGCAAGGAGATCAAGCAACAGAGGGATCTCGGCGAGAGGCCGACCTTTGTCATGGCGGCCCTCACCTTCACTGCGAAGCCGCAGACTCCCGTGCCTGAAGCCGAGGCGGCCTCTGGGAAGACAAAGTATACACCATATCAGGGGCATCAGAACAAAAAGGGCGAGATGAAAGCCCTCGAATATGCGGTTGGTCGAACCATCTCGCCCATCTACAGGACACCCCTGAGCGGATATGTCACTAGTGATCAGGGGTTGCTGGACCGGTATAACAACAAGCCATGGGTCTATTTCTGAACCCACCAACGAAGGGTAACCCGTTCTTGTCGGTTGGTTCTCCGTCCGACCGGGGTCTTGTGTTAGGTTCTCCGCTCAGGAACTAGATGGGAACCCACAGGATCGCGCAGCTAGCTACCAGCTAAAATACGCGTATTGGAAAGATCTTCGCATTCTTAAGGCGAGAAGCAAGTAAGCTTGGGGCTAGAGCCTTCGATGAACCGAAAACACCAAATAAAGGAGCAGTTTGACCATCTTAGCCTCGCCCTCATCGCCACTCTGCTCAGCTCCTAATGATCTTATAAGTACTAGAACTGCCATCCAAGCTGCCGAACCACCCGGTCTAACAGCCGGCAAACGGCCCGGGAGGATGCGGCCTACGGGATTCCATAATCGGTCCACAAGACAGCAAACAGGCGGATCCGGATCCATGGATGTCTCGCCTCCAGCGAATGAAGTCAGAACAGCAAGCACCTAGATACTCCACGCGAAAATCATGCTGCGGAGAACGAACGCCTACGCCTCCCCCGCGTGTAAGCGCCGCTCATCGCTCCCTCGTCACTCCTGTTTCTACTCGCTCGGAAATATTCTCGGCGGCAGTGCTCCCATCCACCTAGGAGCTAAAGGGAAGGAAACACAAGGAAGATGAGGCACAGCTTCTCAAACATGAGATTTTAATAGGTGCATGGTCGGTGAGGAAAAGAAACCACTTACAGGACTACGAGAATGGGCAGCTCCATCTCCCCCTAATTTCCCGATGCAGGGTCCGAGGTCATCACCCTAACGCAATGAAGGCGAAAAGCCTAGCAAGGCAAATTATTTTCTCCATGCTGTTCCTGCGTTTCGATCTCTGATCATGGAAAGAAAGGAAACAAGATCAGTGGCTCGCATCATCGGATGGGAAATGCCGCTCATTATCTTATCACACTGCATGAAACGTCCCCCCACCAATTACAAAAAACCACGACGAAGATTCCCCCTTGACAACACAACGGCATGAGAAACAGCAAACACTATTTTACTTCTGATGAATGATGACGACGGATCGGCCATTCTATCCCTGCTTCCTGTCAACCTTCGAGCTTTTAAGGGGCTTGGTTTGAAATCACATGAGGCATGCCACCCTGGCCTTGCTACACAGGCGCGGGCTGAGGACCGTGTCGGCAAAGTGATCACTGACGGACATGCTAGGCTCGGCCCCCAAGGAGCTACCCACGCTACCACAGGCGGACGCTCGGCTGGCGCAGCATGAGGCTAGGAGCGCCTGGGCCTAGCAGTGGATGCTTCCCCATCGCACAACGCCCGCGCATTACATCAACCGCAGCCTGTCCGAAGCCTTCACGCCGCTGGGACGGAAACTGGGGAGGAAAGACAAGACGAACAACAAAGAAAAACATCAGACGATCAGTCCCTTCTTGTTTCCTGCCAACGCATCGCAGCAGCTCGCTCTTTGGCTCCTAAGAGAGTTGAGAGCTATAATGATGGATCGGAGTTGGCCCGACGACGGACATGCTGGAGCGACTAGCGTGCCTCCTGCCGCTCCTCTTCCATTATTATGCCTTGCGCTGCCCTATCATCATCAGCAACAGCACCAGCATCATCACCATCTGCAACGGTGTCTCGATCCACCACATCGTGGACAACCACGCACATACCGCTTTGTGACGAACCCATATCCCTGCCCTTGCTACCAACGATTATTATGTCCGAATCCACAACGTCCGCGCTCGCATTCCCTGCTGTGGACGCCGAAGCTAACATCATCACTGACAGTCCCACACCCTCCTCCTCCTCCTCCTCCTCCTTCTCTTCCTCCTCCTCCTCACCTCCCACAAGAATGCCTGCCAGAAAAGCGGTACATGGGATCTGCACTCACCCAGCCCATTCATATCCGATCTCCCTCTCATGTCAGCAGCAAGCAAATACATAATTATGCCCTTCGCTGTTCCTCTCCGGAGGCGCATCAACAAAGATGGCCCCTATTCATCGTTGCCCTCTTGCTCATGTCCCTCGTTTATTTGCACGACCTGTGTGGTAAATACCACACACGATCGGACGACACCAACGTATCTTGTTGCTCCCATCTGTATACCGACAACATAGACCATACAGATTTGATCCCTCCATCTCCATCTGGACAACCACGGGCAGCCTCCTGCTACTCCCACGCCCCCCGCAAACTCCTAATTTCCCTAGCCTCGTTGGTGCTCTCACCCATATACAGTAGTACCATGGTGCACCCAAGCTTCCTAGGCAGCCTTGTGACGCGGGCTCTACTCGCCCTCGAGGCCAGGCTTGACGCCAGGGCCGAGAGCAAGGAGACGTACGCCGAACACACCAACAGGGCCGTGATCGCGCTGCAGAAATGGTACAGCACTAGCACAGGGCTGTGGACGACCACCGGGTGGTGGAACTCCGGAAACGTGCTCACCATGCTGTCGGACTTCGCGGCGCTCGACCGCGAAAGGGCGGCGAGCCTGGGTCTCGAGGCCGTGTTCGAGAACACCTTCACCGCGGCGCAGAAGACAACGCAATCCGCAACGAAAATCATCGCGGGGGACACCGGGCTAGTCCAGTCCCACTATATGTCCCTCCCGGCGCTGCCCATCCTCCCCGGCAGCCGGCGGAGGAGAAGAAGAAGCCCATTTGACAAGAGGGGCTTCAGTGGCTTCATCAACGAGTACTACGACGACGAGGGCTGGTGGGCGCTGGGGTGGATCCGGGCCTTCGACGTGTACGGCACGCGCAAGTACCTGGACATGGCCGAGGCCATCTTCGAGGACATGCGGCAGGGCACAGACGACGTGTGCGGGGGCGGCATCTGGTGGAGCAAGGAAAAAAAATACAAGAACGCCATCGCGAACGAGCTGTACCTGTCCGTGGCGGCATCGCTCGCCAACCGCGACGTGAAGGCGCACTCCCGGGGCTTCTACAGGAGCATCGCCACGGCGCAGTGGGCGTGGCTCAAGGCCAGCGGCATGCTCAACACCGACAACCTCTGGAACGACGGCCTGACCATCCTGTCCAACGGCACGTGCGTCAACAACGGCGGCAACACGTGGACGTACAACCAGGGCGTCGTCCTGGGCGGGCTCGTCGAGCTGACGAGGGCCACGGCTGGCAGGCAGGGTGCGGACGGCACGCTGCTGGATAGCGCTAACAAGATCGCCAGCGCAGCCATCGCCAAGCTGTCTAAAGACGGCATCCTGACGGAGAGCTGCGAGCCGAGCAACTGCGGCGGCGACGGCCCCCAGTTCAAGGGCATCTTCGTGCGCAACCTGCGCGCCCTCGCCGTCGCTCAGCCGGGGAAAGCAGAATTCCGCGACTTCATCTTCAGGAACGCGGACTCGATTTGGCAGAACGCGCGGAACGAGACCACGGACCAGATCGGCCTCGTGTGGGCGGGGCCGTGGAACAAGGGACGGGAGCCGGGGGCGGACACGCAGTCTTCGGCGATGGACGTGCTGGTTGCTGCTGTTGCTATTGCCTCTTGATTTCTTGGGGGAGGGGTTTCCCTCCCTCCTTACCTACCTACCTAGGTAGATAGATGCCTTGAGGATTGATTGTATTTAGGACAGGCTAGCTTTCAGTCTTGGGTTCGAGAGTTTTGGGTTGGGCGCATGCGTAGATACCATGTTCGGATACCAGGAGTATGTAGATGAGATACAGAATAGTGTATACGCAATCCTAGTGTTTATTCTCCGATCTAATTTTTCGCTTCTGTCGAGGAACGACTTCGCCAATTCAAGGCGGGGACAACATATCATATTCCAATTGTGAGTGAAGTGTCTTGCTGGCGTACAGTCTGGTGAAATTGTGGGCACTGTTGATCTAGCCACGGCGAGGAACATGAAAATTGCTGCCTGTTGCAATTTCATCGAACATCGCGTCGAGAACGTCAATCTTTTCGCGTAATTTTCAAAAATCTACCTACATGCAACTTGCATTGCCTTTATTCTGCTCTGTTTGTCTAACTTATGTTTCTTCCTTGAAAGAGTTTGTCGTCGTCTTTGGTGGCTAAACGGGGAATCCTCGAGGCGCCCGTGGACACTCGTTGATGCGGACACGCCAGCGATAGCGAGAGAATAAAGCCTCTCGAAACCCTTTGGTTTAGATCTTCCATGCTCGCGAGGCGAAGATGGACGCTCCCGAGGAAGACCTCGATATCAAGCTGCAGAAGATCTCGGGGGATCTGATCGGCGACTTCGACGCCTCGCTGTGGCCGTTTCTGCGCAAGCCCGACGGCACTGTGCGGACCAAAGTTCGAGCCCAAGAGGTGATGAGGTTGACCTCCTCGGTGAGTCTTTCATCGGCACACCTACCGGCTGACTGCCTAGGTAACCACCTCAGGTAGTTAGAGACATACATATGCTAACATTACGATAGCTCCTCGACCCCTTCCAAGAACTGCCTCAGCTTCTAGATCCACATCTATCAAGATGGGCACAGCTGCTGGCGGACGCGTTCGTGGACTACTTGCGGTCACCGAGGCGCGGGGCGCGGATGCGTTTCTTGTCCTCGTCATCCTCCACCTCGGGGTCGGATTCAAGGAGGAAGTACCTGTTCATGCCGCTACCGACGGCGGTGTGCAAGATGCTGTACTCGCTGTGCAAGATCCGGGGCGACAAGGTAGTCGTCCGGTTCCTCCACGTGGAGACCAGGTATCTCGAGCTGCTCCTCTCCGCCTTGGAGGAGTCGGAGAGGACCTCTACGCCGGCGCCTGCACAGCTGCCACCCTCTGGCGATGACCCACCTGCCGCAGCGGGAAATGGAGCTGGCGACGTTGTTGTTGAGGACGTCCACGACGACGACGAGTCTAGGTGGTGGACGTCCTGGACGTGGGAAGAGCGCTATATCGTGCTGCTGTGGCTGTCTCAGCTGTTCCTGGCACCCTTCGACCTGTCGACCATCTCATCCTACGATCCGTCCGAGGACGACGACGAGCTCCCCGAGATCGCCGGCTTCCGCTGGCCGCCGGATGTGCCGGGGATCACGGTGCGGGTGTTGCCCCTCGCGCTGAAATACATCTCCTCCCCCGGAAAGGAGCGCGACGCCGCCAAGGCTCTGCTGGTGCGGCTCGCGATGCGGCGGGACATGCAGGAACTCGGCGTGCTGCACGAGCTCGTGCAGTGGGCGCTCTTCTCTGTGCGGCCCAAGACCGAGGCCGAGATGCTGTCCGACACCCCCTACTACTACATCGGCGTGCTCTCCTTCCTTGCTGGTGCCCTGTCATCGTCGGCAGACACGTCAGACATGGACCGCTACCTGAGGGTCGTGTTCTACGCGACGCATAATATCTCAACCAACGGGGACGCCGCCTCGCGGGCCATCGCGTCGTCGGCGCTCGCACGCAAGACTATGATCAAGGTGGTCCGCTCCGTTTCTGTGCTCGTGCTGCGGAAGCGGCTAGACCTGAGCAATAGCGACAGCACTGCTAGGGCGGAGACGGCGCTGGTCGAGACTGCAATTGGTTTCCTTCTCGACAGCCTGGCTGACAACGACACACCCGTGCGGTTCGCAGCCAGCAAGGCCCTGAGTGTTATTACGCTACGTCTTCAGCCTGACCTGGCATCGCAGGTGGTCGAGGCCGTCCTGGAGTCGTTGGGGCGCAATGTTCGCTGGGTGGATGTGCAGCTCGGCCCTGCTAGGAGCCCTGCCAAGATACGCGACCTCTCTTCCGTCGATCCATTAGAATGGCACGGGCTGATGCTCACTCTGTCCCATCTCATCTACAGGCGCTCACCACCAGCTGCGGACCTGTCCGGCATCGTACAGGCGCTGCTGACTGGCCTCTCCTTCGAGCGGCGTGCGGCAACGGGCGCTTCTATCGGCACCAACGTGCGTGATGCGGCCTGCTTTGGGATCTGGGCCTTGGCGAGGCGATATACTACGGCAGAACTACTCGCGGTGCCGACTGATGCCCTCACATCATCGTCTGCCGGCACAGACATTGGTGTAACAGATTCAGGGGCCAGGTACCAGCACCCCATGAACGCATCGATACTACAAATACTCGCCACGGAGCTCGTCGTCACCGCATCGCTGGATCCTTCAGGCAACATCCGCAGGGGATCATCGGCGGCGCTGCAGGAGTTGGTCGGCCGCCACCCAGACACGGTAGAGAAGGGCATCTGGGTGGTACAGGCGGTGGACTACCACGCTGTGGCTCTTCGGGCCCGCGCCGTGTCGCAGGTGTCACTCGCCGCGACAAAGCTGTGGGGCCAGTACGGCGAGGCCGTCCTACGCGCGATTCTCGGCTGGCGGGGCGTGGGCGATATTGACGCCGCTAGCCGTCGTGTCGCGGGTGCCACCTTCGGTGCCGTAGCCTTGGACTTGGCACTGGCCGACCCCGTCGGATCCGTGGGAGATGCCCCCCCATCAACACCGCTCCGTCGCTTCTCGCAAACCATCGACAGTCTCCTCGCGCGTCTAGACGCCCTTCAAGCGCGCCAGGTCGAGGAACGCCACGGCCTATTGATGTGTCTAGCGGCCATGCTGGACTCGTTCCCTAGCTTAGTCAGCACGAACGACGGAGGAGGTGACGAATCCGTCCACGCCAACCTTCCACTGCTGCACACTGTGGTCCACCAGACACTGTGGAGGATCGGCCGAACTATAGCCAAATGTGGAGGAGGCGGGCTTGCAACCCGACGTCCGGAACTCGTTGCTGAGGCCGGGAGCCAGTTGATTGTCGCGTCGTTCCCGATTCTCCAGGCAGCAGCGCTCCTGCTGGGTCCACAAGAACCACCGCTTCGTGCGGCCAAACAGGAACTCGAAACATCAACACAACCGGCAGCATCGCATCACTTCTTACAGCTGCTGCCTGGAGCCGAGCTCATCGCGCTGAAAGTATCCAACCCTCGTGCATTTTCCGCACTCGTCGAAGGGTTGGATGAGAGGCGGCGAATTAATAAAGTCGCCGGAGCAATAGTATCGGGGCTAGACGAGGAGGACGGTGCGCGAAGTAGCAGCGCAGCTGTACAGCACGTCTTACATGCTGCACAGGAGGCCGTCGGTGGCTGGCTTGGCCGTGCGGAACAGGAGGTCATCGATACAGCCTCCAACGCGGCCCTCGTCGTTTTGGTGTTCTGCGAGAACGACGACCGGGACGACGATACTACGAGCATCAAGGGGAGGCGATCTCTCCTACGCGAGTGGGCCGAACACGTACGTCGTGTGCCGACAGCTCGGGCTGGGGGCACCGGCACTGTAAGCAAGAACAGAGGGACGTCAGGAGGCTACTTCGCCGCGCTGACCATGGCGCATCCCATTGTGCCTCACCTTGGCGGCGACGGCGCAGGAGATGACAGCCAGGCTAGCAAGACGATGATCTGCCAGCCCATCCTCGAGCGATGGGCCGGCGACGGAAACGTCGAGACCCGCGTCTCGATCCTGCAGAGCTTGGCGGGCAGCGATGTGCTCAGGGACAACGCGGCTGAGCTGGTGCCCCTGGTGGCGGAGGGGCTTGACGACTACACCACCACCGCGAGGGGCGACGTCGGGTCTCACGTGCGCTTGCAGGCTCTGAAGGCTACCAGGACGCTTTGGGAGCCGATCCAGGAGGGGGTATCAGGCGAGAAGGGCGATGACGTTGATGACGATGACGGAGGCCGAGTTGACCTCATCGTCTCGACTCTGTTTCTGCGCGTCTTGCGGCTCGCGGCCGAAAAGCTAGACAAGGTGCGGTCCGAGGCGCAGGCAACGCTGGCCTCGGCATGTACTACGAGGTGCGTTTTGTCTCAGCATAATAGTGCCCCTTTTCTCCCCTCTCCTCCCCTCTCCTCTCCTCTCCTCTCCTCTCCTCTCCTCTCCTCTCCTCTCCTCTCCTTTCCTCTCCATAACATTATCTTCACACACGACCAACATTTTACCGCATACGCTCACAAACAAACTATCTTCTTCCACGAGTTTTAGATGGGCCACCAACCTCCGCAAGTCTACCTTCTCGTCGCGCGTCTACTACAGCTTCCTCCTCAACCTCCTCACCCGCGACGGCGACGACACCGACCAGCTGCACCCCTCCGTCTCGGGCCCCGCGCGCGCCGACCCGGACCGCTGGATGGAGGAGCTCATGGCCGGCCTCGCCACCGCGGCCGACGCGGGCCACGAAGACCTGGTCGTCAACAGCCGCGCCGCCCTGAGCGCCTACTGCGCCCGATCTCAGGCGAACCTCGACCGCGCGTGCGGCGCTCTGGTTCGCAACCTCCGTCGCTGGACTTCTACTAGTAATGGCTCTGCCCCCACTCCGACGACGGCAACGAAGACGACGAATACTAGTACTAGTACTGCTCAGGAAAAGCAACAGCAACTGTTCCGACAGCAGCAACAACAGCAACAAGTAGACCGACAGGTGGTGTCCACCCTGGCGATTGTGGCTTTCCTGTTCCACGCCGACGTGTTCCCCCGCTGCACGACCGTCGACTACAAGGCGCTGTGTCTGGCCGTGCAGCGCGCGGCGTACAAGTCCGGCAACGTGCGCAAGATCGAGGCTTGCGTGCGGGTCTACGGCGCTGTCGCGGGTATGCTTTTGGGGCCGGCGCCGGCAGGACCAACGGGGGCAGCAGGGGCAGCAGCAACGGGAACCACAGGGGCCCCAGGAACAACAGCAGCAGGAACAGGAACAACAACAGGAGGAGCGATAGGCGCGGGAGGAGGAAGTGAGAGTGGAAGTGGAAGTGGAAGTGGAGGTGCAGGTGCAGGTGCAGGTGCAGGTGCAGGCGCAGTCAGCAGCAGGATGTTCCCGCTTGCCACGCCGGAGCTGGAGGCGAAGAGGGAGGAAGGGGTCCGAGAGGCGAGGAGACGGCTTGGGGCGCTGGTTATGCATCCCTGGCCGAGGGTGAGGACCGTGGTGGTCGATGAGCTTTGGGTGTTGATGTCTTACCATGATCACCTGGAGGAGTCAATAACATCATCATCATTATCGACAACGACGACGGGAGGAGCTGCTGAGAAGGATGCGGCTGCGGCTACGGCTGCGGCGCCGAGTCCCGCTCGGTCGCCTACAAGCCGGGCCGAGAGGCTGAAAGGGGTGGATTGGGGGACTGCCGACAAGGCCGCTCTCAAGGCCCTTGTGGAGGAGCTGGGGCTCAACTAGGTAGCGGCGACTGTGCCAACCCAACACGTTGCATTGTCTGCTGATCCTGTTGGATAGGTACCGCTGACACACAATGCTGATAGATACCGTACGTAGTGTAGGTATGTGCTTGGATGGTAGATGTAGACACTACAGTAGATAAGACCGCCCCTGTATTCTCTCGCCTGCCTTGGCGATCTTCAAAGAGAGGCAGGCCCCCACAGATCGGTTCGTCCCTGTTGACCGCTACTTTTGTCCCCGTTGTTTCTCCGGGGTGGACGAACACCCGAACTGTACCGCAGTCTGTCTGATTGCCACAACGACAGTTCAGATTGCTTTACGTACGAAACCACCATACGTCCATGGAGGGGACAAAAAGAGGAAACCAAACCCGCTGTCCGCCCGACACGCCCGCATTCCGCATCGCATCGCGGAGCGTCTGGAAGGAAAAGCGGAGGGGGAAGCCCGGTACTGTCTTTTTGCACACACTCTCTCTTTTTCTTGCTCGCTCTCACTCTGCTACCTACCACCTATCTACATACGTAGCTGGTCACGTACCCGCCGTCGTAGATTACATGCATGTGCGGAGGGGATGCGGGCGGGCAGGCGGGAAACGTCGTCGAGCGAGCGAAGGAGAGCGAACAAGCAGGCAGGGTGACAGGCTCGCAGGCTACCGCTCGACTCGACTCGACTCGGCGATGCGGCATCTGACACAAAAGGACGCCTGCATTGGACGGTTGAACCGATCTAACTGTGGGTTGGGGCTCGAATTAAGTGCCAGGGTTGAAGGGGTGGGTGACAGCGTTCGACAGTACGTCCGTAACAGCCGCTTTCGAGATGTATGGGACTACTTACAATCCCGTAATGATGATGAGGACAGAGTTGTATTTTTTTTCTTTTCTGCTTGTTTCTGTCCCTTTGTCCTTGAGTTCCTCAACAATATCTTTGCTGCCAACGGCCTTCCCCAATGTGACATGTCTCAAATGGATGTTCTTCGTTCCTGACTCTCGTGCGTGCCTGATTCTTTTCTTATCAAACCAAACTTTCTATGATTCCCGAGAAGCTCGCCGACAGAGAGGCCGAAGATTTCCCTATTGTACATAAGCTGCCTGGATACAAGGTGTGTGAGCGAGCAGCAGACAACTTGGCCGTACTCCGCAAGCCCAATCATATATGTACTAAGACATTAGTCGTTGACCTCCAGTTTGTCTTCTTCAATAGCGTCGTCCATGATTCCAAACGTTGGTTCGTCTGGAGGCTGGTCAAGAGAGCAAGCGCCCCGCAACGGATCTGGTTCAGAGAGTTCCCCGGTGGAGCCAAATCAATGCTTGTTCTCTCTCAAGTCCTTGGTTGGTGCGGAGAAGAAGTTGACCAGCACTAGCAGAGCAGGCTGCTTCCTTGTGCTTCCGCTTCCGGGCTGGTGTCGTGCGTTGTTCAGGACGGACAAGTTTCTCTTCATGAATAAACTTTTCAACGGGGTCGAAAATTGAAGGGGATACATTTGTCCTAGGTTGCATATGAACGTTGGCCGTTGGCGTCAAACTCTTTCTTTTCCTGTGTCTTTTTTGCTCCGTTCTTCAGACACCAGTTGCAACCCTGACCGGGCGACTGTGACATTTCTGTCACAAACCGACTCGTCTTCTCGCTTGGCATCGCAGTTTTCTGACTCTCTTAGCCGCGGAGGGGGAAAGAAATGTGGTTCGATTCATTGTGTTTCTTCTTGGCCCCCTCCGTCCTTTCTTTCCTCCTCTTTTTCCCTGCAAGAGACTGCTAGGCTAGGGCAACAAGCTGGACGTCACGTGGATGAGTGTCATATGGGGGGGGGGCTGGCGATAGCATCGATGTTGGCTTGTGGGGTGAACCAGGGGGCTGTAAGACGCAAAACGCATCTCCAATCCCCGTCCCTACGCGGCCACGTGTGATGCCTGTCGAAGTCACTTTTCCCGTGGAGGCAAGGACCGCTAGCAAGCCCCCTAGCCCCTCCCCCCAGTGCGTTCTAGCGTTCTAAATAGTTCGGGCAGGGGGAGCTCGGTGGCGGGCGGCTATGGCCGTCCATCGAACCGTTGGAAGAAAATCTCTTGGAAGAAAGGATTGGCTCGGGGTTGACTCCGTAGATATCTTGACCTTTTTTTTTCTCGCCAGGGAGAAATTCTCGGAATCACGGCTCGCTTTTCAGCAAATACACGCATACCGTCGTAAGCTGAAGCCTCACGGACGAAGCGGGAGGGAGCGGTCCTCAAACCCTCTTGAGGGCTCAAGTCCGCCCGCCGAACGGGAGTCTCCTTGGTTGCGGAAACATCTCCGTGCCCTGTGCATCGGCCCTCATTTCAGATCGATGTAGTAGCCTCCGGGCGTCCTTCGCAGCCAGAGAGGCTTTTATGCATGTAATCAGAGAAGGCGTCCCTTTTTGGGGTCTTTGATCCGTGGGAGGTTGGCAGCTGGCAACCCTTGCCTCAGATCATGATTCAGTCTCATCGAATATCTTGAGATGGTGGCTTGTCTTGTCCACTGCTCGTCGATGATGGCCTGTTGGCTCGCTCCCTTACCACTCTCCACTTGTTGGACTCGATCGCAACTGGAGGTTGCAAGCCTCGGAAACCGAGCCGACACACGGACGCACCTGCATCGAGTCACAGCAACGATTTTCGTCCTTCTCTGGACGAGCCTGAGTTCGACTCCCGTGCAGTATTTGAACATTTCGAAGCGATTTTTTCATTTGTTGTGCGTTGTACGAGGTTGGTTCATGTATGATGACCGTTACTTATCTGCCGGGGTGGGCTAATTGTCGTCTGGACAAGAGAAGCCGTGCATAGCTTTTGTACAATCACTTCGGTCTGGCTATCAGCTCCTTTGGGAAGGTGGACAACAAAATACATATCAATTGTCTCTCGGGATCATTGGGGTGCTAATGTTCTCGTTTACTTCGCTCTCGCAACACGGTCTCTACGACCTCACCTCTTCCGTATGTATTATTCGATTCTATAAATACTGGACGGAGACGGGAGGCAAGGCATCTGTGACTGTGTGCATCGGTATATCCGGACAGCCTCCACGGCCGGGAGATTTAAATTGTGACGTCGAAATTGAGGATGGTGTGCAGCTACGGACGTTTACAGGGAGAGATGAGGGGAGGACCTAGTAACTGATGAGGCACGGAGAGCTTGAAGGATGCGGCACGCGGTGCGATGCAGTGCGGTATGGGGGGTGTTTGGATGGTAGATGCTTCTCCCATGGTAGGTACCACCTACACAAAAGTACTGGCCACACTGGTCACAACGTGGAAAGCTTCCGCCTCGTGCAAATTAATAATCCGTGCGATACAGTGGTTTAACTCAAAGAGGAATCGGTAAGCGGCCTTGCAGCTCGCAGCTTCTTCAGAATCAGATAGATGTGCAATGTGCCTGCATGCGTGCCGTCTCGTCACCACAACCAACATGGACCATTTCAAGAATCACTTCAAGAACCACCCACATCTACAGAGATGTGATCCAACCAAGTCTCATCAATCGAAGTTTAAAGGTCTTTGTGGTCTTGTCTCTTTTCGCTTCCCGTACTTCCCGCTCCCCCCTTCTTCCAAAATCGGTAAGTAGATCGTTGTGCCCCAGAGACGGACGGTTCAGGCGGGAGAGCGCAGCGGACAGTGAACAGTGGACAGTGGGCAGAGGACAGTACATACATCGGAGGTAGGTAGGGGGATGGGGAAATACGGAGGGAATATCATTTGATGTATTTAATTTTTATCTTGTTCGATCAGTTTTCGCACTCGCAGCTCAAGCGCCTCGGTCAAAGTTGACACATTGCCCAATCAATATGGTCTGAACAGGCCCCAAGATGAGCAAGAGAGGAAGGGAGTGAGCACAACTCCCTCCTCATAGGCGCTTCGAGAGGCTGGAGTTTCGCACATACACTACCACCCACCGATTGCTAGAGGAAGACGCAAAGGGAGAGGCAAACAGCAACAGCACCAATCTTGTCTGGAACCTCATCTCAGCACACAGGCTGTATCAACCGAGCTTGTCCAGGTTTTGGTCGATTGATACAGAGGTAGGCTGCCCAACCCACCCACCTCATCTGTAACCGCTGCTGCCCTTGCTTTCTCCGAGTGGACGACGCTGATGCCAGTACGATGCAGCATCCCGCCTACGTAGCAACGGCACAGACGGTGAGAGTCACTGCACGGTAGGTACGGCACATCCACGCCCGTGAAGTGTTCAGCTAAGTCCTGTGTCCCATGGGCCTCTGGATTGCCTCGACACACTGGCGCGAGCGTGACCCTGCATGGGAAGGTTGGTACCACATACGCGCACACGAGCCAGTATTGGCCAACCAACATCGGTTGATAAGTGATGGTGATGGGCAGTCCTAAAAATCCCAGGTCGCCGACCCTTCCGAGCAGGAGCCCGAGTCGACAGTCAGAGTCAGTTCGTTTGCTCTCCATTATTTCTCCTCTCTCATGCTCTCGAAGCAAACTTGTTCAACACAAAAGCAACCAGAAGTGCCGATCGCGTATGTTTGTCAGTGTGCCGGCCGGTGGCGGGTCAGCTCACTACCACCCAAATAGGTCAGGTTTGGACGTGGTTAAGTGGAGGTTTGAGGGGTACGAGTTCAGTCGTGGCCGAAGGCAATTGGGAGAAACAAGGCACTGTCAGTATCACCCGCGTCAAGCTTGGAGGCTTGCACCGGCGAGAGGGCCGAAAAGGGCCTGGCTTCATGTTGCTGCGTGCAGACCTCCAGAGCGTTTTCTTTTTGTTTTCAGCTAGTTATTTCTTATTAGGTATTTTTATTTACTGCATGGAGTTTGGGTTGTGTGGACAAGGTCGATCGGGCATGTCCGCCATCTAATATTCCGCAATCCGGCATGCGTCGTACCCCGCGGTCTCAAATCAAATGGCCCCCATAACCGCCGAACTCGGTGCTTTGAATTGAGCCGACTCCCCTCGCTCTCCACTTCTGCCCCCTCCCCTATTCTTTTACTACGTACTTCACCTCAGGAAACTGGTGGCTGGCGGCCTTGGTCTAGATGCATGATGAGTGCGCACAGGGCATTTCTTGCGCTTGCTTGATGCCCGCAGATGAGTTGGCTAGCATGGAAAGGTGATAGGCTGAGAGAATGCGGCGGCGACGCGGCGTGGAAGAGGGGAACGGTGAGGATCCATTATGTGCGTGCGCGGGGGAGCAGATACCGGAGGCTTCGGAGTTAAGGTATGTACTTTCTTTTTCCCCTCTTTTACTCCTCTGCAGAGTATGAGTTGTTTGTCTTTCTTTATTTCTCACGCACCATGCCGCCCTCACCGTGTCCACCAACTGCCTGCCGGTGAGCCAACCCCTTCGCCGATCCGCGGTACTTTTGTCACTTGAATTTCACTTGAGCCACGTATTGGCAGATCGGCTCTTGAGGCGTGAGGGGTTCGAACACATGCGGGTCGGCCTTGCAGCAAAACCGTCCTGTCTTTGTATGTCAGAGACCTGCTTGCCAAGTCCGGTTCCTCGGCCGGATGCCATCGACCGGCCGCATGACCAGGCGAGTAACGACAAATGCAACAGAGCAAAAAAGCAACACCGTCCGACTTCATATGCAGCTCGACTGCCTGTCTGCTTGCCTGCCTGTTTGCCTTCGTGTTGTCTTCGTGAGCAATGGGCGTTGTAGATGTGGCCATCAGGGGATCCCCCACATCCCTTGGCCCAACACTCCAGATGGGATTTTTCGTACTTGACACACTGCTACCCATACTCACAGAATAAACACGTCTCAGGAGAGAAATGGGTGGGCAGAATACGCACATACCTGGTAAGTAGCATGCAAGAGACCAAGAAGCGAATGCCACAACGCACGAGCGAGATACCTCAGGTATCCCGCACCTTCACATATTCCCTACTACGGAGGAGAGGTAGGTACCTAGGTAGGGGCCTACCTATCTCTGTATGTACCATCCAGATCTCCTCCCGATCCCAATGTGTGGTTGGCACTCACGGAGCACCACCAACCGCTGCTACTACTTTACATTCCGCGAAATGTGCCATCCGCGATTTCATCTTCTGCCGCGCAAGCGTCGTCTCGTAACTCAGCGTATCAAACCGGTCGGCCATGGATCCTCATATACGATAGCACAAATTCACATGCGAACCGGTGTGGTGGATTGTTGCAAGTTCGTACGATTCATCGTCATGATGCGGAGCAGACCTCTGAAGCAGGAAGGGCGTGGAGACCCCACGGTCCACTGTGAGCTCAGAACTGGCGATGATCATCGAGAACACCAGCTGGGGCAGGCTGTCAAAAGGTCTCTAATGGCACTATCGGACTTTTGGGGACGGTACCTTGGTACCTCACTACTTCTAAGTCAAGGTGTTGAAAGCATGGCGAAACGGTCTAAGTCAACTGGCATGAGGCAAAGCCTAGTATACCGTAAATGGAGCTTTAGGAGTGTACGTATGCAGCTAGCCGGCAGCATGGACGGAATAGACCGCACAGAGATGAGGTGAACAGGAGAACAAGCTCCGACTAGCCTGCTAGCCTACCAGCATAGTCCGTGACAAGGACAAGGACCGTGTCTATCTTGATCTCTCGATCGGATTCCCCAACCCCTGACTCCTGTCAGCCCAACATGGGGATCCTACGGGACAGGTGCGGCTAAAGTAGGACGAACATCTCCCTCTGAGAAACACATATCAATGCTCCGCGACTAGCTCGTCGGAGCTTCAATGCTTAAACTATCCAGCCGTCTTTACCCGGCCTCATACACCCTCGAGCCCCTATTCATAGGAGAACCGTATGCACCAGATTGGTAGTACCTACCTACCTAGTCAAGGTCAACAAGGAAGAAGAGGACGGAGAGGCCAACTGACCAAAGTACCTCGTGGGCGAGCTGGGTAGCCCCTGGCCATGTGGGAGGAGATTTGCCAGCGAGCGATGAGTGACGTGACGCCACAAGATCATCATTCCCGGAAGCCCATCAGATTCCCAATCAGATTCGGGGGCCATTGTTCATGTCTTATTATGGAGATCTCATTGATAGCCCCGGACGGACCTGCAGTTCTAGACCAGCCGCCCGAACCGGTGAGCCGCCAAACCGTCCACCCGCCGCCTCATAACAGTAAATAAAGAACGACGAGACAGAAACTCCAGTCTCAAGTTGGCCCGTCCGTTGGTGCATACCTGGGTAGATACCTACCTGCAAGGTAGGTACCTCCTAGCAGCTAACGTCCCGCATATTGGTGTGAAGCTCACGAAGCATGTTGCCGGCCGCGGGGGCAAAATACAGTGTGGATAGGTACTTTTTTGCCTGACCACCCTGACCGATGAGTTCGATACATGTGTACTTCAATGCTACGAGTTGTTGTGTGTGTGCATAACACATCATCTTACCCCTGTCTTCGAAGCTTCCATCGAAGTAACCCCAACCCCACAGAAGGAAGGATTCTCAGGCTTCCCGAGGTTGGTGAAAGAGGTGGCCGATAGTTGTCCACTGTCCACTGTCCAGGCGGGTGATACAGGCAACGCGGGCACCAGCGGGACCGTGATGGGATGGATGGATGGATTGCTCGTGGATTGGAGGGAGCAATTTAATTGTCACTGGCCGCCGGCCATTTTTCTGCTCTAATTGATCTCTTTTGAGATTTTCATTTTCCCCCGCCTCACAGCTCGTAGCTCACAGCAGCCAGCCTTCCCCCATGCGGTGACACGGCGACTCTCCCACGCTTTCCGATCTCCTTCTCTTCTCTATCTTGACCGACTCCTCCGACCGATCTCTATCATCGCCAAGCCATCGATTCGCAGAGGTACCGACCAACCACTTGGACACCTACCCTAATATTTGAGAGATATATCGGCCAACCGCCTTCTCTCATCCTGTTCATTCCCCTGTCCAGAACGGAAATCGAACATCACCGAGGACTTTCGGCAGTATTGAAGCCCGAGGATAAAAAAGAATTCAGAAACCCAGGAGGAAAGGCTATAGAAAGGAATTTAAGAAGAATAGGGGGAAGAAAAGCATATTGCGGTCGAGCGCCTGGCGTGCCGACTTGTTTCGTCGATCTCTATTCGTTGCCCGCTTACTTTCTTTTTTTTTTTTCTCCCCCCGTCTCCTCCACTATCTCTTTTGCAAGTGGGGATCATCCATCCCCTTTCCTTTTCTGTCTGTGGGTGCCAGCGGGAGCATCCTGTCGCCTACCACTAGCTCGCTGATCAAACCAATCGCGCCGGGCTCTCCTAGCGGGCCGTCTGCCACTCAGACGCACATCTGTACCCCCTATTACGCTATTCCGCTCCTCCCACACACACTGCACACTGCCCTCCCACACCACCACCACGAACGCAAAGAGCGGTAGCACATATCCCGTCGCTTTCTTCCCTCCCCACGTCAACAACAAACAACACACACACCCCACCATCGCTGTCACCTGCTTCTAGGTTCCTGCCAACTTCCATTCTCCCTCTTGAACTCCCCCATCTTCCCCAAGAACAAGGCAAAATCCTCGTTCCTCCCTCTTTCCCTATCTCTTTGTCTCGGCGCCGTCCTGGTGCAGATATCACCACTGCGCCGATTGCAACGCTCAGCACTCAATCCCCTTTTTCTTGCTGGACAATTGGCCAGAAACGATCGCGGAAATCACGAAATCGAGCTCGATGCTCCGTCCGAGCTGGTAATTTTCTCTGTTTCTGGCCGAAACTTTTGGGGGGCTGGTCACTGGTCTCACTCACCTCACCCACCACACCACCACAACGACCGTCGTCCACCGCTACTACGCACTACGCCGGCCGCTACAACCACCACCCAACAACACCAACAGTGCTGTCCGCGCCTTTTCTCTTCCCCTACTCTCATCCTGGCCGCGTTAGGTAGAACCCAACCTAACGTCGGTCGCCGCCGTCTCCCGCCAAAATTGAGCCCTCAACTATCCGCCTCCCTCCAGGACGAGGACCACCCGCCCCCGAGCCCGAGACGGACGATCTAGCGATGGACGCACTAAGGAACATTGTGGGCAACATCCCACACTGGACCAAGAGGTTAGACGAGCTCAGCGGCCAAATAGCACAACGGCAGATCGACTTGGCAAAGTTTGCCGAGCAGCATCCCCCAGCAGACCCAGAAGCTGTGGCTGGACCTGGGACGAGGTCCCTTAGGAACAAGGGCTCGACGGAGTCTTTGAAACCTAAAGATGAGCCTGCCGCTCATTCCGTTGACGTCGCGACACCACCCCCGATCTCTGAGGCCGCGCTGGTCCCTTCTCCTCCACTCTTTGATGCCATCGCGACAGCCGGAACGACACCTGCTGCTGCGGTAGCGCTAGCTTCAGCTCCAGCTCCAGCTCCAACTCCAGTATTAGCCTCAGAACCAGCACAAATCCCCTCAGCAGGTCCCGCAGCAGGTCCCTCAACAGAATTACCAGACCTCCGACCTACCTCGAGCGTCGCCACCGACCACTCGCCTTACGCGACCCCGTCGGCGTTACAACGGCAAACGAACCAAGTCATCGCGGCGGCCCAGGCGAAGGCCCGTGCGACAGTGCGCAAACGGAACCGCTCCGACTCGATCGTCTCGGCCGAGGGCGTCCTACCCAAGTACCGGTCGCGCACGATGGTGCTCGTGTACTACGACAGCTACGTGCAGAGCTTCTTCGAGGAGCTCGTCAAGTTCATCTCGGCGTCGCGCAACCTAATGCGCAAGGCCAAGATGGCGGCGAAGGTGGCCCAGATCAAGCGGATGGCCGAGCTGGAGATGCCCGACAACGAGGACGAGGACGACGGCGAGCTGAAGCCCGACGACAAGGCCACCACCACCACCGCCGCACCAAACCCGAACCGAATGACGACCGCCGACGCGCCGATAGAAGCATCGCCCCCGACAGCTGACGGAGACGCCAACCAGGAGCCCGAATTCTCGCCGCTGAACTACGTAAGCACCAGGCAGATGCGGTCGTACGGCCGCTCGGGCGGCATGGGGGTGGGGACGGCGATGCGGCCGCAGTACGTGCGGGCCGGTGCGCGCGGCATGTACAGCGCGTCGGCGGGCGGCCTGACGACGTTGACGGGCGGCGGGCCCCAGAAGCCGGACGCGTTCGACGAGCTGGACAAGTCGCTCGAGCAGGCGCAGTCGATGTGCGAGCAGGCGGCGCACCAGTTCCTACGCGACGGCGACTGCGACGAGGAGATCGCCAACATCAAGCGCCGGCTGACCGAGACCAACGAGTTGGCCAACAAGGAGCTCGAGCGCATCGTCAGGGAGGACCCGGACCTGGCCAAGTCCGAGCCACCCAAGAGCAGGTCCTACCGCGTGCAGAGCATGAGGAGGGACCCGGGGTCGCCGAGCAGCAGCAGCAAAGACGCTGCCGCTGCCGCCGCCGCCATCGCCGCTGGCGCGTCGTCTCCGCCACCCGTTGTCGCTCCGGCTCCTGTAATGGAGGCTTCTGACGCCAAGATCGAGGTGGACGAGGGCATCGAGGACGTGGACTGGGACAACATGCCCAGGCCCAAGTTCGTATACAAATCTACTAGGATGATGGGGAGGGGCATCTCATGAGAGCGCGGTCGGCCAACACCCACGGCCAGACCGACCGAAACGCTCACTCTCCATTTCAGGCTGTTGGCACATATCCACGGCCAGGACACAATCGACGCGCACCTCGGCACGTGCGTGGCTCGGCTTGTGGCCATATCGATGATCATTTCGACACATGATATCTGCCATCTTCCTCACTGAACAAGGCCATATTGATATCGCGCTCCTTCCTCTACTGCTACCACCTTCACTCTCTCGCGTTCCAACCGTTCCCTATCTGGGCGCTACTGTTACCGTCCACCACACCCTTCATTGTCGCCGTCATTTGGGGGGCTTGAAACCCGTCTTGTCTATATTTCACTCGCTTGTCTATTTGGTTGGGGAGCGTTGCGGCCATTTATGTCTGTCTCATGGGAGCGGTATTTCGATTTGGCATGCATAGCATTACCGTCGTCCAATTTATCATCACCCGATCTCACGTTACTGTCTTGTCATTTTTTCGCCTCTGCTTTGCCATGTGTCTCCTTGTTTCCGTCAGTGTGTGAGTGACGGGGGCAGAAGGCAGCAGCATGAGCTGTTTATCGCCGTGTGCGTGATCTCTCTTCGCCCAAGGTAGTCGGTCTTGTGCCTGTTGGCTGAGCTACTGCTGCTTGTCATTTTTCCTTCTCACTTCCCCATCTCTACATGCGCAGCCTTGATCTGGTCGACTCTTTCCCTATTCGTTTTAACTCTCATGATCCCGATCCTCGGTTTGTGTTCTCGATTTAGCGATCATCTTTCGTTAAGCATGGCGAGGCGCACAAAACAGAACAGCCCCTGCGGAACGAACGAAGCAAAGCCGATTCCTTTTTTTGATTTCTCTTTCCTTCCTGCTTTTCGTTTCTCTATTTCTCTCGACCTGAAAACGCTGCGCACGCATACACACACCGTCATCCTTGTCATTTGGATGAGGCCACGAACGGATATACGCTGATGATGACGCTTTATGAAGAAAAGGGAAGAAGACTAAAAATGATGTTCTGGGCTGATTGGCTGGCTGGATGGCGGGCGGGCGGGTTGGATGTTGTGTTCTCTTTCCATTTTTCTGTCCTCCTCAGCGGTAGGAGTGAGTTAGCTTAAGGGAGACAGCGAGCAAAGCAATCAATCTTGTTTACACACTTTTTTTTGCATGACTTTTGCATTTGTTAACGCTTGTTTTGCTTTTGATCGATCGAGGCCTCGGCAGCTACGCTACATATAACAGGTCGCCGCTAACCTGCTCTCCAGGGGCCATGTTTGGTGGAGAAATACATATTACGTATGATATGCCGCCTTTCTTCATCCCACCTACCTGTTGGCCAACTGGAAGCTCGCATGTCCTGAGGTGATGGGAGGGAGGGCGGTACGCAAGACGCCGGTCGCCTTCCATTCACTTCTTACCGGAGACTGCCATCCAATCTTCTCCTACCCTCTGATTCTATACCCATCGCCCTTCCCGGTGACTTGAACATACACCTCTGGTCAGCTCGACAACGAACACAATGGCTAACAATAGCCAGACGGCGGTCTAGACACACCGCCGGCCCTTCGCCCACATTCATGCTGCTGTCGTGAAGCAAACCGCTTGCACACGCGAGAGCCGAGCCGCACTCACCATCTATCTCATCACTCCCATTCTCTTCAGATGTGAGCCACGGCCCACACAGCCTCGGGGGGTTTCCGTTGTCAAGACGGGAAAGCCAGTCCCACATCCAGCACCAGTGACGCACCCAAGATGTGTCCAGAACCGGGATGTTAACCGGCGTCTGCGTCGACTCCAATGCATAGCCATGTGACTCAACTGTTGTGGGAGAGCCATAAATAGCCCAAGTTGTACGTCGACGTTTCTTTTGACTTTTCTATTCCTCCTCTCCTCCTTACCTCCTCCAGGCCACCTCCGATTGTTCGTTTCGACTGTTTTATTTCTATCTACGTACGCATACGATATCACCATCAGCGCTCTACACGCCTCCGCACTTAGTATTGGTCCGGGAACCAGCCCACCAGACTACCTAAGGTAGAAACCAAACCCACGTCCTGCGCCCCCCCTGACCCCTGAACAGGTCTCAGACTCCTTCGAACTTCCGGGGCCTGAATCCGACCACCGCCACTACCATCACCATCACCATAACCCTCGCCCAGAACTTGGGTGATGGCGTTCTACTTCGCTCCGAGAATGACCTCCGCCCCAATGCTGGTCGTCGCGCAGCCAGTCGTGCAGCCCGTCGTGCAACCCGTCATCCAGCCAATAATCCAGCCAATAGTCCAACCAATCATCCAACCACAAGTCGTCCAGCCCGTCGTGCAGCCTTTAGTCGCCGCGCCGCTCTTACCGATACCTGCGGCCTGCCTCGCCGTCCCCGTCGTCCAGCCCGGCTTCTTCGTGGGGCCATGCGGCCTCACGTGGCATAACCCGCGGGTCGCGCCGAAGAAGTGAATTTCCCCGCTCTTCGGGGGCATTCTGATGCCACAGCCACTGGCTGGCCGGCCTATTACTGGCTCATTGGGCACTGCGCCTCTTGTTCCTTGGATTCTTTATCGCTGGGGCACACCATGCTATATTCTGTCGTGTTGCCCCCGTGGTGGGCCGGATCGTTAAGGCAGAGGGACTGCTGATGGACTGGTGGAATTTCGATAGGAAGGAGAGTTACGGTGCGAGGGCAGGGGGATCATATGGAGAGAGAGGATCATTGTCGGTATCGGGATCATTAGCGAAGAGCACCGACTTCAGAAGGTAGCCAGCGGTGCATGAGAGGTTTGGGCGTTACCCTAGATGAGGTGAGAGAACCTGTCCATGGGTCTAGAATGTTAACCAGAGAGAAGGGGCATAGAGCAGGCTAACGTTAAGTTGATACTATTCTACTGCGTGCTTGGTTCTGTAAGGATCATATGAGCAATATTTACCCGAATACAAACAAAGATAGAGAGAAGAACGATGAACTACCTACAGGTGCCTTCGAATAGAGGGGTTAGGAGGGAATTCCACGTGATACACGCTGCCTTGTAGTCTTTGAACAGTAACCAGTTATCGATCTGAGATATTAGTTGCAGCTCTCTATGGCTCTAGGGTCTCTGTCACAAACCTGTTACCACAACCAAATTCTCTATTTCCAAACTACCGGTATAAATGGTATGATGTGGACGCTGGGTACTCCAGCCCTATGAGCTTCCTGGAGGCTGCCCGAAACGGGGCACCAGACGCATCCCGCATGGGAGTACCAAGCTCTCCACTCGTTCGGTGTCACCGCCGTGGCGGGGTAATGGAGCTGTCAAGTTGTTCGAGCTGCGTCTACTATTCTGCTGAACAAAGCAACAAGATCGAACCCCTCCCACCCTCCACCCGGGTCCTCGCAAAGGATAGTAGGAGAAACCCCCATCTAATCTTTCCAATCAAGCTGGGTTGTTGAGTTTCTGAGGAGAGCCGCCGCACGATCATGTCGGACGCCAAAACCGCCGCAGAGGCCCTGGTCCCCAGGTTCGAGCTGGGCAGACAGCTCAACCAAGGTTCGTGAAGACGTCGGCAACACCTATCAGGTCGCTTGCCGTTGCAGAAACTGACTGACCTGGATCTTCTTCTCGTCTCCAACATCTCGCACAGACCAAGCAGGCCGGCGGACCACCCTCTACGGCAGCATCGACGACCAGCCCGCCCTCCTGGTCCTAGAGCGAGCCCCCTTCCCAACCTCCACAGACTACCTCGCCTCCATCAGCGGCACGCTACGGACACTCAAGAACCTGGGCGCGAACGACATCTACTATTGGTACCTAGGGAGCACCGGCAACGGCGGCAGCAGTAGCAGTAGTGGCGGACGACTCCTCAGCGAGCAAGAACAAGAGCAACACGACAAAGAGCACGCCGATCTGAAAATAAACCTCATATACCCGTGCACCGACCAGCACGTCAAGAAGTACAGCAAGCAGGGCGTCCGCTACGTGACGGAGACTCCCGAGGCATACCGCGACAGGGTCCGGCCTTACATGCTCCAGAAGCGCGAGGCCGGGCGGCTCAACTGGGTCTTCAACATCATCGACGGGGTCAAGGAGGCCGAGGACGTCATCTACCGCACGCCGCTGGGGGCCGCGGGCGATGAGGGGTTCCTGCTGCTGCCGGACCTCAACTGGGACCGCAAGACCGTCGAGGCGCTGCACCTGCTCGGGCTCGTGGAGCGACGCGACATCTGGAGCTTGCGCGATCTGCGCAAGCGGCACGTGCCGTGGCTGAGGCACATGCGCGAGCGGTTCTTGGACGCGACGGTGGCGAGCATAAATTCTCGGCAGCAGCAGCAGTTGCAGAAGCAGCAGCAAGAGGAAAAGGAGGAGCAGGCAGTAGAGATACTCGAGCGTGACCAGCTGAAGCTGTACGTGCACTACCAGCCGACGTACTACCACTTCCACATCCACATCGTGCACGTCCAGCTCGAGGCGGGGGCGACGCAGGCCACGGGGAAGGCGATAGGCTTAGACAGTATTATTGCTCAGCTTGAGGCGATGGAGGGCGGAGAGGATGTCGGGATGGACTCGGTCGCGCTGGGATACACGCTCGGCGAGGCGAGCGAGCTGTGGACCGAGGTGTTTGAGCCGCTTAAGCGGCAGCGGAAGCAGGAGCAGAGCCCCGGAACCGCGTCTCAATCTCAGTGATCAGTGTCCCGACCTCGGCGCCTTGTGGGCAGTTGACCCATTTGCCTCCATCGCGGATGCACCAGACCTTATCGTCCAGCCTGACGGTGCAAGAGAGGGTTACACCAGCCTGGTTTGGGAGGGTAAGAGAACATGTCAGAAAGAATGTAGATACCAGGTGGTCAAAGCTAGGAAGGCATGGCGGTAAGGCAAATTAGAGAGGGTGGGACGCAATGGCGGGTACACACATCTATCGTCCTCTGAATGCTCCCCCTCAGTAGGTCCTCCCCGTACGCGCCGTTGTCCTTGGTCGCGCAGTCGTTCAACGCCTTGAGATCGACGGCGTGCTCGAGCGCGCAGGGCTCGACCACGTCCCGGGTGGGAATTTGCTTGTAGTCGTTCGAGATGCACATGGTGAAGCCGAGGTATGTCTTGGGGTCCGGGTAGAGTTCCGCGGCGCAGAGCTCGATGATGTTGCCCATGCCTGCAGGGAGGGTGGTGCGTAGGTAGGAATGAGCTATTAGTATCGCCGTATCTCGTACTTGTATGTTTGGCTACGAAAATTTGTGGGAGACGAAAGGGGGCGTACACTCTCCGGGGCCGTGCCGACAACTAATGCCGCTGTCGCCGGCGGGAGTTCCAACGAACGACAGGGTGAAGTTGACCTTGTCGTGTATGCGCTCCATGACTGGGAGGATCATCTCTTTCAAACAGTCCTGCATAGTGTCTCTTACCAGTTAGCGTCCCGGAACAGCTTCGCGGAATGACATTCCCATTCATCCGCAGAGGCCGCAAGGGGATGGGAAGAGCACGCGCGACGGACCTTTGCATCAGGGCATTTGCTCATTATGTGTGCTTCCAGAGCCACGACCCTGCCGTCCACGTGCGCTGGCGCAGGGGACATAGGCTTCGAGACCGGCCTCGCGGAGTGCAGGCACGCGAGGGGCCGGAGGTGAATGAGGGCAAAGAGCAGGACGACCCCGAGGAGCGCCATCGTGACACGCGATCGATGTCTTCGGGCTGAGGAGAGGGATCGTCCTCTTGTCGACGCGGGCGGCGTCGCCGAAGGAAACTTCTTGAGGTCTTCCATCGTGCCGGCTTTCGTTTTCTTTATTATGGTTTACTTTCGTTGTCTCGACCTGGCAGCCCCTTTATTAAAGTTTTCCGCAAACCAGGAGAGTAGGGGGGTCAGTTGGTGATGTCAGGAGGAGATGTCTCGGGATCTCGATTTAGATCGATCGACTGCGCACGCGATCCTTATCGCGAAATTTGATGGGCCCTCACAATACGAACGATATGGTAAGAGGCCAGCTCGGGATGTTGCAGTCGTCCGGACGGAAAGGCTGATTCTGCTAGCGGAAAATAGTCGTTTGCTGTGATAAAAACAAAACCTTCAAAGAGTGAGAAGACTATGCCCAGCTGGTTACAGCACCTGAAGACCGTTGCAAGCTTGCAAAATGATGTTGCGCCGGGAAGTTTGGGTCTGGAATGGTTAATCGGCAGAATGAAATTTCCATGTGACGTTGACATCGCATCCCAGCTCGCAGTCCGAGTGTGTGTGCGGGGCGGGGCCACAGGGAGGGAGCTACCTGACGCCTGCACCAGCTGGCGCTGCCTCCGGTGCATCGCCACGGAGGGGAGGGGGCCTTCCCAGGGCGGCGCGTCATGGAGCACGTCCGCACTGGTGAATCATGTCAATGGCAGTTGCGACTGAGGGTCTAGAGAGGCCGCCGCCGCCCCGTGCCCTGATTCATTCCACACGTTGCCCAAGGACTCCATTGATTTCTTCAAAGGTAACGGTAACGCTACGAGCAGCCTCAATGCAAACAAACGGCCGTTACGAACAGCCACCACGGTCGAGTCTATAACTTCACTGATTCCTTCGGTCGGTCCTGCTCCCGCCGCCTGCTGTCTCTGACTCCCCCGACTTGGTCTAGCAACGAAGAAAATCAAAGACGGGCTCCGCCATACAACCCTTCTTGTTACGGCTTTTCAAATCCTTTTCTCTCTTCTCTAAACCACAGCAACTGCTGGCGAACCTGAACTCAAAACCTGGATATCGGAGACCACCCAAAAGGAAAGAAGAAGAACACGGAACCAAAGCACCGGTGTCCAGCCACCGCCCGCGTGACGATGCGCAAAATCTCGCAGTAGAAACGATCGCGGAAAAGGAACAAGCATCGGCTTTCCATTTTTTTTTTCAACAGAAGGATCCTCTACATTTCTTGTTTCCTATTCTTTCGTTTACCCCTCACGGATGGCGGCCCTCCCACCAGCCAGTCAGGAGCTGGAGGTCTTCCTGGAGCCCCTGCGCATCGACGCCGGAAAGGTTCACAGGCTAGCCCTGGACCTCTGTGAAACCTTCAAGGACCTCGCAGCGACATCTGACGACCAGTTCCTGCCCACACCCATCTCCGAGTCGATATTATCACACCACGCTGCTGTTGCTGCTGCTGCAGGTCATGATGGTGGCGGCAGTAGCGGCAAATCCGGCCCGTGAGTTTCGTTCTTTCGTCTTCTTTTATTCGTCTATGTACCTTACCTTTCCCTGCGTGGCACCCATTACCCTCCCTCTGTCATTTCACGAGCTGCCTGCTTGTCTCGTCGTACCACCACTGCAGCACGCCGGCCGTGCCTGGTGGGAGGCGTTCTTGCCCTGCTTTTTCGCGAAGAGAGCCTCAGCCCAAGCTACCTTACCGCTTTGCTGGTCAGGCATGCAGGTGCTGCCCCGCGATACGTCACTGGTTTGCACCAGCCAGTGGCCACTGGAGGTGGGGTTGGACAGCTTCAGGGATTGGATCCTTCTGAAGCTGGTGCACGCGCTAGTCGAGGAGTTTTGCTAACCATTCGGTACTTCCAATTCGCACAGATACTTGGCAATTGATATGTAAGTCCCTTCTTTTCTACTTGGTTTGCATTCGGCATAACTGACGATCCTTTCAGCGGCGGCACCAACCTCCGGGTAGGCTTTGTCGAGCTCGGTGGTGCTCTGGAAGATGGGCGGCGAACTGTCGATCGGCACTTGGAGAAGTACTGGTCCATCGAGGAGCACCTCAAGAACGAGAATGCGCATGCCTTGTTTGCTTGGATCGGCGAACGAATCGCCGAGGTGGTGAGGTTAGGATGCGACCGCTTCGAGGCCCTCTCGACGGCCATAGAGCTGCCAATGGGCGTCACGTTCAGCTTCCCCATGGACCAGGAGTCGCTCGACCGAGCCACGCTCCGGGCGATGGGCAAGGGCTTCGCCATCACGTCCCGTGTTGACTTAGGCAAGCACCTCCTGAACGGCTACGAGACATCTCGCGGCGAGCTGCCGAGGATACGCATCGCCGCCATCACGAACGACGCAGTGGCAACTCTCGTGTCCTTCATGCACCAGTTCCCACTCTCGTTCTTCGAAACGAAGGACCAAAGAACCCTAATACAGCGTCCAGCCATGGGCCTCATCTGCGGTACCGGCAGCAACGCGACCATCCTCATGCGCCTCGGAAGCCTGAAGGAGACTAAGCGGCCACGGCAGGTTAAGGTCCTGCCGACCGTGGCCGCCAACGGGAACATGGATGGAGCCTCGGATGACGACGTGAAGATCGCCGTCAATTCGGAGTGGAGCATCAACGGCTCGGCGGGTCCTATCCGGGCGCACAGCCTCATCAGCCGCTGGGACGACGAGCTCAGCGCTGCCGTCGACAAGCCCGGCTTCCAGCCACTGGAGTACATGACCGCCGGCCGCTACCTTGGCGAGCTCGGCCGGATAATGCTCGTGGACTACATGACGACTGTGTGCGGCTTGGACCCGTCCACATTCCCTTCCAAACTTATGTGCAGGTTTGATCCGCGCAACACCACATGGCTCGGCCATTTTCGACCCAAGACCCGTGGCACGGACGACCTCCTCGCCCTGCTGAACGAGAAGTTCCCACCGGACCATGGCGTTGGCTGCAATGGGCCGGCCACTGGAGTCGAGAATCTCAGGCCCCAGGAGCTGCTCTCCACGGCATCGCCCCGACTGCCCAATTCTGAGGCGGGATTCTGCTGGACCCGTGAACTAGCCGAAGCGCTGTATCATATAGCGCGGGCAGTCGAGTTCCGCGCCGCGGGCTTGATTGCCGCCGCCACAGTCGGGCTCCTCAAGTGCTCCGGCGCCTTACCCACGTGGTCAGAGCTGGAGTCGTACGATCAGGCCGGTCGGCGGGCAGCCGAGCTGCAGTTGGCAATTGGGTATACGGGCGGCTGCATCACCAATTTCCAGGATTACCTGCAGCACTGCCAGCAGCTCTTGGACGAGGTCGCCCTCATGGAGTATCCGTCCGGGCGCGATGACGGCGGGGGTGGCGACAGTGGTGCTGGTAGCGGACGGCGCGGGGCGCGCGTGCGCATTGTTCTGAAGCCGTGCCACGACGGCGGCATAGACGGGGCTGGGATTCTCGTCCCCGCCGCTGTGGCGAGCAGGTAGGTCCTTACCTGGGTACCTATTTAATAGTTGAAACGGCGACGGTGATTATCTCTAGCGATTTGGAGGGGGCAGTGGAGGCAGGCAGTATGACGATGTTTCGGCTGAGCACTGATTTGCCGCACCTCGCGGAGTAAGATGACCGTGAGATAAGACGTTGGGGAAATCACCCTCTCCCCTTGACAATTATGCTATTCACTCCGTAATATCCGTCTCTCTGTTTGGCGCGTGTGGTAGTCGTACTCCATGCACTCGAAAATGGTGCCTCCGAACGGAGGGGTTGATCCTCCGCTAGCAGAGCGATATGCCTCGCGGAACTTTTTAATGTGTTCGGCAACCTTGCGGCTAGATATGAGTGTGTTCTGTCGACATTCCTTTACTTCCTCTGATTTGTCCGGGTCAGAGCCGTGCATCTTCATCATGCGGCGCAACTGTCCTGCGCAGGTGTGATACTCTTCACGGTCCTCCATGAAGTTTCGTAGCACACGTTCCCCCTTGAAGATCCCTGGGTCATGGGCGATGTTGGTCAAGGCGTGGACGATAGCTTGGCATTCGAGCCTGTATTTCTTTGTGTGTGGCAGACTGTTGGGTCTTTTCAACCGACGTTCGTCAAGCATGCGGTGTTCGATAGCGGCAAGCATTAGAGCCGCGCGGAGGGTAAAATGTGCGTCGTGGCCGGCCGATCTCAACCTCGGGGTGGGCAAGCCGAACCACTCCATCAGATGCTCGAGCGAAAGCTTCTTCCCGTGGCCGAACAAGATCGAAGAGGCATAGGCAGTGTCGACCAAGGCGAGCGGCTGCGGCGCCAAGGGGACGCCGTACGTCTTGCAGAAGTCCAGCTCGAGTTTGGCCTCGTGGCAGATCATCACGACGTTCCTGTTCGAGTGCTGGATGATGCTCTCCAGTCGCTCCGTGCACATCTTGCGCGAGCCCACCGTGACCGGGCCGAAGACGAAATCGCGAGTCTGTAGGGTGGTGTAGAAAGACAAACCACTCGAGTACAGCAGGGACCTGATGAGCGGCCGGTTTTTCGCGGCGTCAGGCTTCTGGCCCCCCTCTCGGGCGCCTTCTTCTTCTGCTACCGCTGTCGCTGCCGCTGCTGCGGTGGCGAGGATGGCCTTGCGTATATCGCGGGTGTCCAGGATTGAGACGCCCACCTGGACGTTGTCCAGCTGTCTATTCCATCTTGAGTCGACCAGGACTCGCCCTATGCCGGTTCCGATGGTCTGGGTCGTATTGATGTCGACAGAGACTAATAGGACGTCCTTCATGGCGGTGCCGGGAAGGCACTTCATTGGTGACACGCCATCGAGATGAAGTGCCAACAACTGCTCATCCAGCACAGTCTTGTGGAGAGGTTCGAGGCCCAGCACGTGGCGGAGGACGGCCAGATCGGGCGTCGCGTCATCGCGGTACTTTGTGCTGTACCGACTCAAAATGTCCTCTACATCGACCTCCCGCGTCTCGATGTCCTCCAAAGACCTGGGCCCCTTCCACGGGTGGCCCACCCATGGCTGCCCATCTTTGGGCGGCCGCCACCACAGCCGACGAAATTTGCGTTTTGGTATCTCGCGCTTCCGCCCAAGACGGCTGCGGGCGCTGCTAAGGGAGGAACGGACAGGGATGATCACAGAGCCTGAGCCGGCCGCCTTCGCAGAGGCAATACTCCTAGCTGGCGAGCGCTGCGCGCCAAAAGTGGGAGGTTTTATGATGAGCCTCGGACGGAGGATACGGAGATGAGGAAGGGGTTGGAGATGATGAAGATGAGGTAGGCTCATGGCTCTCTATCGCTTGTTGTTGGTCCCATTCACTTGGAGCGCATGTGGCTCCCAGCGATGGACAGAGAATCACAGGATGCAAGCAATGCAAGCCATCGGGCAAAGTCGTTAAGCGAGCTCTTAGATTTGAGGACTGAGAGTCTGGGTTAAATTTGATGAAAAATGGCTTCCTCCCTTGCATCAAATGCTGGAAGTAAAAAGCAGGTAGGCCTGTGGGGCTTCGTCCCACCATGGCTGGTCCCCCAATCGACCTGATGTACAATGAACATAAACGGCTCCAGCCTCATCAGCCCCATCAGCCTTATTATTGTCCGTGACCGTTGACGATTTTGACAAGTAGAGAGACTTTAAATCAGTACGGAATACATGGTATAGTTTCCATGCCTGTCTCCGTCGCTTTATTAACATCCAAAAGTGTACTAAAGAGTATAGCAAAAAGCATGTCGGCCTGAACACCAAGCTACCTCTACCTCGGTAGGTACCTACCTGTAGGTAGGTAGGTACGGCATTTAATACATGTCTTGCGCAGTCCAAAGGTCCTTTGGAATTTGCCCATGTGCCCTCCACCAAAGCCCCCTCTGCTCAGTGCGAGGTGAGACACATGTCCCGTTCATCAAGGCACATCTAACCCCTAGACTCACTGGCGCCCCCGTTGCTTTCGCACTCTTCCGCAGCATCATCGACAGCCCCTTGCCCAGGCTTCGAGCCCATCCTACCCAGCCTAATGGGAATGATGAGCAGCACCGAGACGAGTGCCAGGACTGCGCAGCAGGCAAACATGACTGATAGCGCGGCCTGATAACTGCGCACCACCTGGCTCTGGTAAGGCTCCTCCAGCTGCTTCACGGCGCCGACGGAGGCCCGAACGCGGCGAATAACCTCCGCTTTCTGCGACCCGTCCTGGACGAACGCGTCCAAAAAGGCGCCGAGACCCGCCTGCAGCACGAGGCTGGAGACGGCAATGCCTGCCACGGAGCCGAGGCTCCTCCACAGGTTCAGCGTGGTGGTCACGACGGCCTGCTCGGCGTGGTCCTTCACGGCCAACAGGGCGAGGAACGTGCCCGGGAACTGGAAGCCCTGGCCCAGCGCGGCGGGCACCAAACAGACGAGGTACAGCGGCTCGCTGTCCCAGCTGCGGCGCATCGATGCGAGCATGCAGGTGCCCACGAAATATAGACATGCCCCGAGCATCGGCGCCCACTTCAGCCGCTTCGTGTAGCTCACCAGGAATCCCGTGGCGATGCCGGCGATGGAAGCGACCGCCGACGGGACGGCAAGGCGCAGGCCGGAGCTCGTCGCCGAGGCCAGGAGCACGGCCTGGAAGAAGATGGGCACGTTGAAGAGGATAGCGTTCGTTAGAAAACTAGCGACGTGGTTGGCGAAGATGAGGTTCATGAACGGCCGCTTGCTGATGAGGTCCAGAGGCATCACGGGCCGCTCCGCACGGTGCTCGACGTAGAGGAGCAGCGGGAAGAATACGAGCGCTGTGGAAGCGAGCGAGGTGATGATAAACGGGTGCGACCCTGTACACTTGTCAGTAACTGCTTGTCCTCTCTTTACACTGCCTGTATATGGGTAGAATAAAGGGGTAGAAAACAAGGGATATCATAGCAGGGATGTTACTCACATGGCAGAACGCTTCCACCCAAGTCCTAGCCGAATGATACCCGAGACACCGGTCTGTTAGCAATCGATACATCAAAGCAGGCGATAGGGAGGTCGTCTGGATATTACACAAAAAGAGAGGGGAAAAACACTTACCAGACCTAAAATGAGAAAGGTGGTCATCAAAGTGACGAGAATCGACCCCTTGGCATCAAACGCCTTCATAGCCGTCCTCAAACTCTCTCTCGGCTTTCCGTACAAGCCGATATTGTTGGGAAGCGCGATGACAATTACGACCAAGCAGAGGAAGAGCAGCGGAATCTGCGCGCCGAATTCCCAGCGCCAACCCAGATTGTCCGCCAGGACTCCGCCCAGCGAGGCGCCGGACATGGCCGCCAGTCCATAGATGACGTTGATGACCGACTGGTACGTGCCACGGATTCTTTTGGTTTCGATGGCAGAACGTTAGCACAGAGCATGCCCCCAACATTAAGTGACACATGGAGGGCATGTGCGAGAAACAAAGTGTAGAGAAAGGGGCAGGCAGGGGATAGGGGGGAGGCAGGCAAAAGAACTCAACTCGATAGGCACCAGATCCCCAATACACACACTCGCCATCGTCATCATCGCACCCGCAGCCAGGCCCGCCACAGCGCGCGCGGCGATGAACTGCGCGATGGACCCGGCGAGCGCACACCACAGCGTGGCGAGGTTGAAGACGACCAGGCCCGCGACGTAGACCGGCTTGCGGCCGAGGCTGTCGGACGCGCGACCCGCGAAGGGCCCGAACGCGGTGTTGGTCAGTAGGTACGAGGTGGACAGCCACGAGGCGGCCTCGGACGCGCCGAAGTACGACGTGATGACGGGGTGCGAGGACGCCAGCAGCGTCGAGTCGAAGAGCACGACGAAGTACGTGAACATCAGGCCGGGGAAGATGACCCAGAAGCGGGCGCGGGACACGCCGGAGAGGTAGGGCGAAGATGAGGGTGATGCGAGGCTCTTCCGGCTGCCGTCGCCGGCGACTAGCGGCGAGTCCTCCTCGTCGTCGGCCTCGGCGTCTGTCACGGCGGTCCCCACGCTCCCGATCGATGGGCTCGTCGCGGCGGTAGCCGTAGTGGTGGTGGTGGTGTTGGTGGTCGAAGCGAATGAGGAAGAGGCCGTGACGCCATTTCGTTCGCCACCATCGTCGGGGAGGCTTCGGCTCCCACTTGTCAGCAAAGGGGTTTCCTCGTCCGCCTCGACGCCCCCATTCAGGGGGTCAGCTGCATCAGCAGCGATCTTCGATGCGCTCATCGTGATGTGAGAGTCGCGGTCTAAGGGGCAGGTTGCGTCTTCGGTTGTAGCCCACGAAAAAGACGACCAAGTCCGAAAGGAAGCTGGCGCACTATCGGTGTTTACTGGACGGGAACGTGGACGCGCAACTTAAATATATGAGCTCGCCCTGGTTGCAAATCTCACTAGAGTAGAGTGGCTGAAGAGATGTCGTGAGATGTGCCTCGGAGACGAATGTGCCCAGAACTACGGCGTAGTGGAGGTGAGAATAGTAAGAAATTCAAGGTAAACTCGGGAGGAGGATGCTCATCGAGCGCAACATGAAGGGATGTATGACGAATTTGTCTCCATTGTGCTGATGATCAACAATGAAAAGTGGCAGCGCCTTTGAGTGGTGGATGAGTGATTGATTGCTTGGAAGTTGGCCGTCTATCTCGACCGGGTCTGGCCGGGGGTCTTTGAGACTGAGATCGGGCGAAGGGTGAATAAAGGTGAGCGAGCCAAGAAATCCAGGGTGCCAGGCGTCTCTTCTTCGGCGGTTCAGAATAGCTAAGTTCCAGATCCCAGTTTGATGTTTCACTCAGTCGGGTGCGAGAGCCGCATCTCGAGGAATTCGATGGAGGCAGGGCAAGGTGTGAGAGATTAAAGTTCTCGGGGTACGGAGTTCTCGGCAACGGTCAACATGGCGCAGCATTTTCAGGACGATCGCCACACCTCTCTGAAGTGGAAAAAGGCCGAGTCTCACAGAGCCAGCGGCGTGGAAAATACTAGAGCTCACCACTTGGTGTAAGAATGCTGCCTAGATTTGCAGGATCCTCTTTAGACACAATAGTAAGCAGCTGGAAGAGTGAGGCAATGGACATTAAGGAAATCGCAGCCAGGTGCTGAGAAGAGCAACCAGTGCCCGATGCTCCCAGGGTCCTGTTGTTCACCTATCGCAGGTGGCATTTCTAGAAATTTCACTAGTGAAGCCGAAGTCCTCAATCGCTGCATTCGCGTTACGTAGAGGCAATGTTCGATGATGGCCAGATCAGATGGACGGGAATCTACACAGTAGATTGCTCCAACAAGGTAGCCAGGAAGTCGGTAGTTCTGTACAATTTTTTTAATACTAATAACACAAGCCAGCGCCCCCTTTTATGCAATAATACTCGCTCTTCCCGACCTCTGGCAAAACATAGGTCACCTCAATGATACCCATTAAGAACCCCCACGGCGCCTCCTCCTCCTCCCGCAGCGCTACTGCTCATGAACTCGTCAAGCTCCCCCTTGGCGGCCCGGTACATTTCCTGAGCCTCCCGTTCCCTCCGGCTGACGTACGCGACCTCCTCGCGGAGCGACTCGAGCCGTCGCCGGACCGTCACCTCCTCCGACACGGCCAGGGTCTTGAACGCGCTCAGGGCGTCCTGGGCCTTGGCCAGCGCGTCGGACGCCTCGCCGATCTTCTTGCGCAGCATTTCGGCGCGCTGCTTGTAGCCGCCGTGGTGGAGATTGAGCTTCTTCTCCAGCTTGGCGCCGCGTTCTGCCGACGCGAGGACAGCTTCCTGAGCTTCCTGTTATGTTGAAACAGTGCACAAATTTGGTTAGTTTCTGCCGGTGCTTGTGGGGAGACGAATGTGCAACTTAAGGAAGCCAAAATGAGGAAGGACAAACCTTGAGAGCGGCCTGCATGGTGGCGACCTGGCCTTCCTCCCCGTCCTCCTCATCATCATAGCAGCCCAGACCCAGGAGGAGGGAATTGCTCTTCAGGCTATTCCAAACTTTCTGGACACCCTGTGGTTTCGGAGCGCTACCAAACTCGACAAGTATTTCCAACCTCGCAGCTTCTAGAGCAGAGTCGTCAATCTGGTCTAGACTCACGGCCTTTACTCCCTTGCCCTTGCCGGCTGCTCTCGCTGGGCCAGGAAGGACCGGGAACTTAGCGGCGTCGTTCGCAATAAGCAATGCTGCTTCACGAGCAACGAGGGCCTCTGCCGGGTCGCTAACGTCGGCCGCCTGCTTCAGTAGGAAGTCCACGTCGACCAGCGCTGGCCTGGGCAGACCGCGCTGCATGACCTGGGTCCGTCTCCTCCGCTCCAGCGCCTCATGTGCCTCCCTGATCTCGCGTTCACGTCGGTCCCGCTCGGCGGCGTCTTCCTCTAGCTTCTCGGCGTTGTCGACCTCCATCTGCTCCTCGGGAAGCTCCAGGTCCCACTCAGTCTCCTTGGGCTTCGGCAGCGAAGCGAGACCGCGCGCGAGCTTCTGTCGCATGGCGACCTCGTCGCCGGCCGTGTTCAGCGCGAAGCCGTCGCGCGGGGTTCGTAGAGGCGTCTGGAGTGGTGTCTGTCCGGGGGTCTGACCGGGGCGGGCGGGTGTGATGCCGTTGGCCGCGCCACCGGACCGAAGCGGGGTGGCGAGCGGGTTGGGGGTGGAGACCACCTGCCTCCGTGGCGTGGCCCCATCAAAGCCGGTCGACGCGGCGCCCTCGTGGAGCGGGGTGTTTTCGCCGCCGAGCAGCGACGACTGTGTTTGCGTCAGGGCGCGGATGTTGCGGATTTCGTTGGCGATATGGTCTTCCTGAGCTGGCGCGCGCGGAGTGCGAATCGGGGCGGCCCCCGCGTTTAGCGACGCGTACGAGCCAACCAGACCTCGGGTCGCATCGTTGTCGCTCTCCCTCGCCATCTCGCTCGCCCGCTCGCCGATCATGCCCATCTTGACGATCTCCTCCAGCTCGCCCTCGCTGACCTGTGGCGCAGGCAGCACGAGCGCCCGCCGCTTGCTACTCTGCTCGGCCTCGCGAATCTTCTGCATGCGCCCCGCCTTGAGAGCGGCCTGAAGTGATGCCGAGGAGCCATCCTTATCGTTCTTCCTCCGCTTTCGCTCGGCCTCGTCCTCCTGCGGCTCACCACCTTTCCGCTTTGTCGCCAACATCTGCTTCTTGGGATCGAAGGCGGCGCGTTCGCGCTCATTGCGGGCGTGCTCCTGAGTTGTATCGTAGAATCCGGGAACGGGCTTTTGCTCGAAGGGTATGTCGGCATTGTAGTCCATCTGGCCCGGCTTGCGTGTGGTGACCTTGATGTTGATGCCTGCCGTCTTCAGCTCGCGACGCTTCTGAAGGGCCGCCAAACGGCGCGACTCCTCCTGTTGCCGTTCGCGAGCCTTGCGCTTCGCTTTCTTGCCCTGTGTGTTGGCCAAACGGGCGCGCGCCTCGCTCAGCATTTCTTTCTCGTCCTCGTCCAGATCGACCGTGTCTGCTTTGGCGGGCTTCGTCTCCGGGTCCGGATCGATCTCGCCCGGCCGTAGACGGCGGACGGCATCGGCTGTGGGTGCCCTAGCTGTGCCATCGTTTAGGCCTTCCAGTCCTAGCCCTGCCAATTCGGCCGCCTCCCTCTGCTCGGCCTCATCTAGTAACTTCTGGTATCGCTCGAGACACTGGTTCGCGGTGCGGCCGACTATAGGTGCGATGGTGCGCCACTGCGTTGGCATCAACTTTGCCAGATGCAGTAGCTTTTCGTCTTCATCTTTGCTCCATTCGATCTTGCGGATGCTGGGGTCTAGCCACTCGTTCCACCTCGCCTTGCACTGCTTGGGTGTCTTGCGCGCCAGCAGCGATGACACGCGAGCCCACTGATTCAGCCCATATTTGGAGACGGATGCCTTGAGAATCTCGTCTTCAATGTTGGTCCACACTCCCCCCTTTACGACGGGCATATTGGGCAAACTTGACCCTCCCTCGAGCGGGCGGGAGAATGAAGGTCGCGGCCGAGTAATGGTTTTGGTGTCGGAAAAGTTGGTTGTTTGCTGCTGATGAAGCACGGCTGTCGATGCGATGTCAGAGGTCGTTGTCGAAAAAAAGAGAAGAGTAACGCGCTTGTGATTGGCAAACGACGGGGTGGGTCTCACGGTCTCGGATTGCCACAGACAGTATATCAAGATCTTGATTCGAGCAAATCTCAGTGCAGTCCAATCATTTGTTGATTGAGACTCATTTTCGGTTATTCGTTGCTATTGTTTTATCGGATGAACGTCTTAGATTCCAGACAGCCTTGCCTCAGCTTCAATAAAACCGTTATTCAGTCTGCCACAGCATCAGCGGTACTGAATAGCAGCAGCACTTGTGCTCTCGTGCACCCCTGCAGATCTCAAAGCTTAAAAACGCGGCTGGGTGGAGTTTTCGGCGCGTTTCGTAGCACGCATTATTCTGCCGGACGTTCACACCAGCTCGCCCCTCTTTTGCGCCAGACCAAACACATTCACCTGCGTCAATTGACCGAATGGCACAATAGCTGAATAGTTCTTATTGTCTGAGTTATCATGGCGACCAACGGCGACACGCCTAAAAGGGAGCTCACCCCGGTTGGGGCGGCCGGGGCGACTCCCAGACCAGGCACTCCACCAATATCTTTGATTCCCCAGAAGCGCGCTCTGGTTGAAGAGCTCGACCACACCCCCGCCGTCCGGTCGCCACTGAACCCAGACTCAAGACCATCGACTAAGACGCAGGCACAGGCCGCCGCCCTAGAAGAAACACAGACGATGGCGCGAGAGAAGCGTACGAAGAAAGACTCACTCAAGAAGCGGGAGTCCAAAGGCGTCCCGACTCCAGGTGCGGGAGGCGCCGGAGTGGACAGCGCGAGGGCCACGCCGGACCCTAAGCAGAAGGACCCTCCTCTGAATCTCATGGGGCCGTCGCCGATCCGATATACGCTGGCTGGGCCGCTGAGGCCTTCGGATTTTGAGCAGACCCGCGGGCCCGTCCTTACCAGCCACCACAAGATAAACGGCCCAGATGGGGAGGAGATCGAGTTCTTCGAGACGTCTGAGCAGTATGTTGCTGTTGTCTTTACCAGACGGAGATGCTTTGCGCGCAGAATCTAACCGAGTCTCACCCATCTAGGCCACTCAATCGACGAGGTTATGTCTACAACTTCTGTATCGCCGATCCCAGGTTTACGTCTTCATTGTGCTACCGCCAGACGGAGCCTCCCCCCCACACAGCACATCTGAGCTTTGAGGATGCCGCGCAGCATATGTACCTCGACGAGGCCGGTATGCACGTCACGGGCGACCACGGCTTCCGCATGGCCCGCGCAAACGTGGGCGTGCGCCAGGGCCGCTGGTTCTGGGAGTGCAAGGTTACTCGGGGCGTGCTGAGAGCGAAAGACCGCAAACCCGGCGGACCGGAGGCGCGAGGACACGTCCGCATCGGCTGGGCGCGCAGAGAGGCTAGCCGTGACGCCCCCGTTGGATTCGACGCCTACAGCTACGCCATCCGTGACGTTTCGGGCCAGAAGGTGCACATGTCCAGGCCGAAAGATTTCTTCCCACCCGGCGAGGACGTCCGCGAGGGCGACGTGATCGGCCTAGAGATCTGTCTGCCGTCGGAGTCGCTGCACCGAAAAGTCGTCACTGGCGCCTACAACCCAGCAGTCGACCTGCTTGAGGAGCAGCAGCAGCAGCAGCAGCAGCAAAACGGCGCCAATGGGGCGCGAACCACCAACGTTGCGACAGCGACGGCCGAGGCGGGCAATATCGTGCGCGATCGCGTGCCGTTCCGGTTCAAAGCCCACATGATATACTTCGAGAGATTTGAGGCCCATCCGACGAAGGAATGCGAGGATTTGATGAACCCGTCGCCTGCTGCGTCCACCTCAGGCGCCGGTGCGGATAAGCCCAGCCCGCACCACCCGGTGCCTTGCCTCCGGACGCTACCCAACTCCTACATACGGATTTACAAGAACGGCAGGCTCATGGGCACGCCTTTCGAAGACTTGCTGGCCTTCCTTCCGCCGGCTTCGACACCCAACTCAAAGGTGCAGGAGGGCGCCAGAGAGGGCTTCGATGACGGCATGCTTGGATACTACCCAGCCGTCAGCGTCTTCCGCGGCGGCGCAGCCGAAGTGAACTTCGGTCCCAAGTTCTGGTATCCGCCGGCGGGATTTGGGACCAGCAACACCAGCGGAGGAGACGACGGTGACGTCGAGATGGCCGATGCAGACGCGTCGGCCGCCGCCACCGCCACCGCGCCAGATTTCTCTGCTTCTGCCGCTGGGTCGGTCATAATGCGCCCCATCATGGAGCGGTTCGACGAGCAGATAGTGGAGGACATCGTGTGGGACATCGTGGACGAGGTCGACTACTGGATGCAGGACGAGGCGAGACTGGCGGAGGGTATCGACGGGGGCTCTGTGGAGGAGAGAAGGGAGGCCATGCAAGAGGACCCGTGAACGAGCTGGGACTGTCTTCTTCTTGAACATACGCCGGTGCTGGCTGCATTTCCGCCTGGAATTTTATTTTTTCATAGAAGGGTGGCGTGCAAAACCAGGATCTATCGGATACCCCTTCGTGTGGAGCGAATCTACCAAATATTAAGATCAATCCTTGCTCAGATGATAACAAAGCAATGGAACAAGAGACAAAAATGAGCAAACAGACAATTCGATCTCTGCGAAACCCGCCGTACAGATCCTGACATTCCCACCGAGCCCAGTCGTCCACCACGGGTATATCATCTACTAAAGTTATTAATAAGGGGGCGCAAAAAATTGAAGGCTCGCCGACCTGCCGTCCGCCGAAACCCCCGCCTCCCAACCTACCAGGGTCTTCAGCTAGCCTCGGACATCTACTTAGAAGAGCGCCCTTTTGAGGTCTTCTTCGGAGGGGGAGGCACTTCCGGCGCTGTAGCCGCAGCACCGGTGACTGTGGCCTCCGCCGATACGGGAACGGGGTGCGGGGCCGGAAGGAGCGGGTCGTCCGGAAGTTCCTCGATGCGGTCGCCAGCCTCGACGGTCTGCTCCTTGCCCTCCTTCTCCAAGCGCACCTCTTTGCCGCGCTTGTGGCAGTACCAGAGGACGAACAGGAGCACTGGGCCGTCACGCAGTCATCAGGTTAGCAAGGTACGTGCCTAGGTGGGTAGTCATAGCAAGAACAAAATGGCTCCGACGGGTAGACATAAGAACCTACAGAAAATCGCAACGCTCCAAATCACGTTTGTGCCGATGAAGGCAGGCCAGCGCAGCTTGAGCGCGTTCATGATGGCCTTCAGCATGGACACGATGGCGCCCGGCTTCGCGACCAGCTCGGCAAGAGAGGTGGGGATCAGGAGCTTCATCGCGGCGTCCTTGATGCCGGCCCCCTCGTCGTGCTTGAGCCCCTGGCTCTCGGCCGCGACGGCGAGCAGCTCCGGGGCGAGGCTCGAGGTCAGCTTGTTGGGCAGCTGGGTCACGAGCTTCTGCAGCGACGAGGGCAGCTTCTCGAAGTTGTCGGACAGGACGCCCTTGGGATCCTCCAGCAGCTCCTTCAGGTCGTTGCCCGCGGTGGGCACGCCGTTCACGAGGTCCTTGAGCACCTGCGTGAACTTGCCCACCATCTCCTGCGACTCGTGCGAGAGGCTGAACACGCGGTTGTTCTGCGCCGACAGGTTGAGGTCGTCGAGGACGCGCGTGATGTCGTCCTGCTCGCGCACGACTTCTCCAGTGCTGCTTCCCGGCACGGCGAGCTTGTTGTTGTTGGGCTTCTTCCCCGGCCCGCCACGGCGGATCAGGAGCGAGATACGCCGGCCGATCTTCTCCGTCGTCTTGACGGGTCCTCCGCTGCTGCCCTCGTCATCTTTCTCCTTCGCCTTGTCCTTGCCCTTGCCTTTGCCCTTATCCTTGCCTTCTCGGAACGACTCGGCGTCGCTGTCCCAGACGATCTCGGGTGTCTTGACGCGCGGTGGCAGCGGCGGCTTCGGGCCCTCGTCATCGTCATCAGCGCCAGCCTCGGAGTGGTCGGCAGACGTCAGGAGCTCGAGGAAGCGCTGCTCCTCCTCGTTCAGGAGCGGGGTCTCGCCAGACGGTGCTGGAGCCGGCGAGGAGGGGGCCGACGGCTCTGAGATCATCGGCGTGCTCGCATGAGGTGCTGTAGCTGGTTTTGTCGCCTCTGTGTCTGTTGAGCTCGATGGCTCTTCCTTGGACTTCCGACGTTCGACTTCGTGCTGCTCTTTCTCCTTCTTCTGCGCCTGGTGCTTTTTGTACTGAGGAGAGAATGAAAGCGCCGGTTAATTATGGGTCTGTCGAATAGCAGCCTGGGAGAGTGAAGAGAGGAGCAGAGAATAGGTAGTTACCTTCTTATAACTAAAGTATTCTAACATCTTGACGTAAGACTGGATGTGGTCGCTTCTAGATGTTGGTGGATGGTGGCGTGAGGGATCTCGACAGTGGGCTGGTGATGATTCTGTGACGATCTCCAAGTGCTGCTAGGACTAGAATTAATGAGTTGTAGGAAGAAGAGACGAGAAATGTGTTAGATGAGCCACTTCGCCCTTTATTTTTTTAGTTTCGCTTGTGATAATTGTTGAATTTCTTGTTCAGGGGGCCATCAACTGTCGAGCGATGTTCAGCTCAGCTGCCAAGCAATCGATCACGCTGACATCATGATTGTCGCTGTGGGTCCCGGTACATCTTTATGGGTCTGCTGCTGTGGGGTTCTCCATCTTGAAGTCAACCCCTGCAGCAACGTGAGCAGCTTAGTCGAAGATGAGATCGAAAGCGAAAGGGTGTTCTCTTTATGCACAGTTTCCTCGAAAGCTGTGTTCCTCCCTCCGTGTAGCCGAGCGCAGAGTTTGCATTGCTTTTTTTTTTCTTTTTCTCTCTTTCGCTTATTTACTGAAATACAATGTAGATGAGAGCCTTCGTCGGCCGCTACGAAACATGCCAACGTACCAGATTGCAGGACACCAGGAGTACACGAGACCAGAAGCCCGGAGTCGCTCTCTCTGACTCAGTTAGATTATGAGTGAGGTTTCGCCGAAAGCTTGAGGGAGCCCGACTGAGAGGAAAGCAAACGAAGAGAGCAAGTTCCCGTCCGTAGTTCCGGCCGGCGATTGCTCAGCGATTGGGTATTCAAGGTCATCTCCTCTGCTGGGAGTTGTCACTCCCGTCATCACTCCGCTCAACGGCTTTATGTGGCCGGTATACATAGCAGCTCCAAGCCATAGAGCAAAGCTGGTCCCGTGCATTGCCACGAAGAAGTCACATGACTAAGGACGGCGGTCAAGCTTCATTAGAGCTACCACCATCGTCATCCCGCATGTCCTCCTCCTCCTCCTCTCCATGCGCCTCCTCAATGATAGACTGCACAACCCCGCTCCTCCTCCCCACGCCGCCGCGCGCGCGGCTCCGCTGATAGGCCGCGGTCTCCGTGACAGCCCTCTCGCCCACGTAGTTCCCGCCCGTCCAGGCCGTCTTGCACTTTGGGCAGAGCCGGCTCCGGCGCGAGCGGAAGTAGGACTCCTCGCAGATGTCGTGCAGGCGAATATGGCAGTCCATCCTGGGGCAGCGCTGGCCGACCGTCACGATGTCCTTGCAGGCTTCGCAGTGCTTGATGCGCTCCCACTCTCCCGCCTCTGCGTCCGGGTCGTTGTATGACTCCATAAGCCACGGCCACAGCTCCATCAGCGCGCGCGGTGCGAGGCTGTAGAATCCCTGCGCGCTCTTCTCCAGCCAGTCCTCCTCCACCAGGGTCGCCAGGAGCACCAGGACCTCGCTGTGTCGGAGCGCCCTCTCGGCTGCCTGAGTGGGAGCCGGTGATGACGTCGATGATGCCGAGACCCCGACCCCGTTGCTCTCTCGACTTCGCGGTGGCGGACGCGACAGCTTCAGCGCCTGGTCCTCGGTCACGCACATCAGCTCCATGCGCGGCTGGTTGTGGGTGTCGAACATGGCGTCGAGTAGCCTCTTGATGAAAGCGAGCTCGTCTGGGCTGTACGAGGTGGCCAGCTGCGTGACCGGGTCGCTCTGGGTATTGACGAAGGCCCACACTTCCTCGTCTGTGGTTTGGTGTCGGAGCTTGCGGATGTCGTACTCGAGGGCCGAGACGGCCTCGCGGGCCATGGCGACGAAATGCTCGATTTCGGCCGTCTGTACTGTGTCGGGTTCTATTGGGACGGCATCCTGGCCGTTGTCGTTTGGTATGCCGTTTAATATCGCAGCAACTATTGGCCTCGCTTCCTCCAGCGTGAGGCTGCCTCGGGCCATGAGGGCCTGGAGGAAGGCCCGATTTGTGTCATTCCAGTTTGGTGGGACTGGGGGTTCCCAGTTCATGCTCGCGACCCTTTCCGGTGAGCAAATTGAACGGGAAGTGATCTCCTGGGAGTGGGAGAATACGTCGTTTTCGAAGCAGTGACTAGGTAGGCACCTAGTGCTTCCAGAGGGCTTGGTTTTGTGGTGAGGCAGGTGTCCGGGAGACATGAAGATGCGTACAACCAGACGCGTCAAGCTTTCTTGCAGCGCGTTGTTAGTAGGGAGGGGTCCTCCATTTTTAGCGTAGGTTGCCCCGCTGGATTGAATGGACAGGAACATGAAGCTCTGACCACCTCCCTCGCAGACCTCAACCCAACAAAGACAAGGCTCCCGCATGTCAAACCCCTCAACGCTCCAGGTTCCCGGGACTCCCAAATAGAGCGGAGCATTCTTGTCTGATTCTGCATTATTTACAAGCTTTATCTCCTCCTTGATGGATCTTTGGTATTATTCTTGGTCTCCTGAAGCTCTCGCACCCGCTGTCCATCTTTCGAGTGGTGGAAATGCTTTGAGGACTAGATGTCCTTCCTCGAGTGGTTGTTGTAGTTATGACCGGCCTCGAGGTAGTTGCAGCAAGGTGCATCATCCGACCGATGATATTTTCCTAGCCATAGGTAAGGTACCTATTCTCCCACTTTAGCAGAGGTCTCTGGATCTTCTATCCTGCTCAGTCGCCTGCTTGCCGTTTCAGGCGACTCGAAGATTCTGGAATCCACAAGATCGGGTCCCGATTCTTTGCTGACGACCGAGTCATCCGTGGCCGCGAGGCGCCCAGAGCTCCTTGCTAGTAACTCCTCCACGGGCCACTGACCCTGGCCAGACAAATCCCTCCTATCATCACGTGGTCTCCTCCTATCTAAGCCGAGCTCCTCATTCCGGCGAGCTTCAGATCGATAGATAGAGGGTTATTCCTTGGCTATTCTCGATGACGAACCTTGGCGGGGAGTACTCTTAGAGTATTCTTATGGCGTAGGTAGTGAATAATCCCCCGTCTGGCAAGTGGACGCGTCGTCTCCTCCCTTTCTATCGATTTATTTCTTGTCCCCTCGGCCCATAGCATTGTCTGACAGGGACGAATCGGGCACCGAGACTGGTGCGAATAGTAGGATACGCCAATGTGACCAAGGTCCGTATAAGTGGCCCACACGGCGAGCAAGAGTCAGGGGGCCTACTAGGACATGGGGAGCGTCCAAACTGCTGGGAAAGTATCTCGTCAGTCGACTGATGTGCAGCCGTGGGATATTTTGGTCCCTTTTATCGACTTCGCCAATGTTGTCTCTCGTTCTTGCCGTCCTAGAACGAAGTGCTCCTCAGATGCCGGTCCAGTATATCCCCCAAGAATACCCGTCGTCGGCTACGGCTCTCCAAGTAACGACATGGATCGACTCAGGGGACAGCTTGAAGAACATGGCGTTGTAACCTCAAGAGGCCAGGTAGCAGGCAGTTCGCCCATCGACTCGGTCCCCACCCTCGACTCGTGCTCCTTGCTGCATGATGGCTTCGTGGCGAGCTGGCCCGCAGCCGCCATGTCCACCCGGTGGATCTCGCCCTACGCAGAACTCCCTCCCTCCACACCAGAGTGGATATTTCCCATCATCGCCAGGCCCACCCCACGTCTATTTCTTCCCGTTATATCACACCTTCCCGCCGACCTGGGACGAGAAGCAAGCACGCGCGCACAATGCCACATCAGCGGATCGGCCAGTCTGCCATGGCCGTCCAGCTGCCAACTGAGGTCCTAGCGAATGCAGTTGGTGTTCCCGTGTACAGCGTCCGATGTCTCTCCAGCAGAGCCGCTAACAATCGTTCAAGCCGCTAACAATCGTTCCAAGGACTGCTAAGCTTACACCGTCTGTCTTTCGGTTCGTGGCCTTCAAGATATGTCATGGTAATCTCATCTCGCACCGCCTTCGGTCTTCCAGCCCTACAGGTTACCCTCCCCCAACGCCTACCGTCTAGGGCAATCCAATCGGGTTCTACGCACTTACCAACTTCATAAGTTGACGAAAACACCTTACGCCGGGAACAACACCACTGCCATGTTTTGTCTAGCTAACGAGAGGCCCCTGAACAACAGTGGCAACAAGCCTCACTGCGGGATCACTCCTGCTTGTGGTGATCTTAGTCAAGAACGTTTACACACAAGTCAACCGACGATCTTGACATGTGCAGATGCCGATATCTCCGCGGCTAGTCATCTACATTCGACAAGCAACGGGAGAGCAGATTTGGGCCCGATGATGCCATGACGAAACATCTGCGAGAATTAAGTTGTCATTCGCTTCACTCTTGCTTCATCACGCGTGGGTAAGAATCTAGGCCCACAGAGAAGAAGAATCCAGCTCGACTTGGGCGTACAAGTTCAACTAGGAGACAAAAACTGGCATTCCGGCCGAGACCGGCCGAACCTGTACAAGGCCTTTGAGCTGCTTACAATCCTTTTCGAGCCGGGTTCTGCGGCTCGGAGTTCGGGCGCTTCTGTTGCCGCCCAGGCGGATCTCAGCATCCCGAGCGCGAAGCAGGACTTCCTCCTTTCATGCCGGGGGTCCCGGCCAGCATCCTGCAGTTCGTGTTTTTCGGCACGACCGGGACTTTCGAGAGTACGTATGGGAGAAGCGAGCCCCCAAGCTACTCCATCGCTTCGTCAAGAAACGGAAAACGCCGACAGAGCTAGTCTACAACTGCTACAGTCGATAGTGGTCGTGCCACCGGGAGGAGGCGATAGGCACAAGCAGGTGGTCTCTCCCAAGAAGATCAGACAGGCAGTCACGGCAACCGCTGGTAAGGGCAAGGCGATTCGAGGTTTACTTCTGTTCGGTGCAGCAGGATCGAAATTGTGGGAATATTTATCACAAGCAAGACGAGATTCCAATGTTGAGCACAAAATAGGGACACGGGGAAAAGTACATATCTAACAGACCACATAGCATGGCCTCGTGGGTTGTACAAAGCCCTGAGAGCCCTGAGACATTCCTGCCATCTGATGGCCACGTGTAGTTCAGACCGCTGTCACGAACGTTGCGAAGACTGTTGTCCAGCTTCCACAGCATATGGGTTGGGGTACAGAATAAAGACCTCAAGAGACAGGCAAACCTTCAGGAGATCACCCCCACACCGAGAGCAAGGAAGGACGCACGGGCATGAGACGAGGGACAGAACCCCATTGAGGAAGTGATCGCGGACAACTGGGTAAGATTAAGACACTGGAAGCTTGCAATACCTTGGTAAACATGCTCTGGTTCCCTGGGCGTCAAGAGTGTTCCTTGTTGGACTCAGGAAGCTTCCACGAGATGATGACGACCGTTTGCTTGGGCGTCTTCGGAATATCGGTCAGGCACAACTGTAGAAATCGAGCACAGCAGCCTCCCTCAGCATCTTCCAGGCCGTGGGCGGGTATCTCTCACCTTGGTAGCTCCCTCCCTTAAGTGGTTTGTTGGCATCTCCGTTGGCTCCGTTGCTCATGTCATCCCTGCTGCAAGGCATGCCAACCGTCCCCAGCCTTCCTCGTTGACCGAACAAACGTCTAAGTTGCACCAACAAACCGCGGTATTCCTCTCGAAAGGATTGGGTCGCGCGCACCTATCTCCCACGCCCTCGCCACGCTCGCTGGCCTTTGTGTGCGCGTGATTCGAGACAATGGCATTGTGCGAGCAAGACAAAGGGAGGGACCGCGTGGGGTCCTATCCTTTGTCTCTCAGTGAAACTAACGTACCTACCCAACTGCCGAGAAGGGGAAAAAATTTCTTCAACATAAAATGAGTGCTCTCCAGCGAGCATTTCGGCCTTTTCCATGGGTGAAATGTTCCAAGGAGGGAGATAGAGAAGGAAGACATAGGCAACTTCATCGGAAGCCACACCCACCGCCGAACGAAGACCAAAACCACCTAGACATCAAACCATCAAGGTCATCGGGAACCTCCAACACAACCCGACAAGAAAAGACAATAAGAAAGCAAAAAGAAGCGAAAATAAGAAAGAACTACAGACAAACAAAGATGTGCGAAGGCAAAATAACTACTATGCGCTGCTCCTGCCGCATCATCTCCTTCACCTCCCGCTGCGCCCTCCTGTGCCCAGAGCCTCTCCCGCCCAAACGCGTCCAGGAGTTCCTGCCAGACACCTGCGCGAAGTGCCACGCGAAGCACGGCCGGCCGGCCATCAACGACCACTACGAGAGCCAGATCGCCCTGCTGAGCGCGAAGCTGCGGGCCGCGGCCCCTGCCTCCCACGAGGCGAAGGCGCTCGAGTCGCTGATCCACCGCGCCCACCGCTTGCGCCTCGAGAGCCTCCTCCGGGCGGCCAGGTACGGCACGCGGCCAAATGCGGTGGACGTGCCGTGGCCGGGGAAGCCTGCGTTTGAAGAGTCAGTAGATCGTTTAACAAAATCAGTTTTCAATCTTCTGTGCTACCCACCTACCTGAGATACTTACATGTTTATCCCATTTCGCTCGTTCCTACGCGCCGCCGCCTTGCGGTGATCTTGTTGTTTTACTTTTCGTCCCCCTTTATCACTTGAAAGGGCCCTCTTAAGCTTCTTTAGATGGTGGGAGTAGCAAATAGATGTGATGAATCCAAGTGGCGAAGTGGTCGCCACACTACGAGCGAGGCTATGGTGGAAGGTAGAAGGAAGGAGAGATGTTCTTTTGACTATTATTTTTGGTGGCTCGCTGCTAACATCCTCCCTTCGCACGCTCTCTCTACTATCCCCGTGAACAGAGCCGGTTTCCCTCGTGCCCCGGCCACGACGACAGAGGCGAAGATATCGGCGGTCGCGGTACGGCCTCCCATGATCTACGGACGGAGCATCCATGTGGTCATTACGAGGGAGAATATGGGCACATGAAGGAATTCGGCAGCGCTATGCTGGGAGCAGGGTCATCAAGAGAAATATCTCCTCGTAAGTACTAATTCAGCTCTGTTAACTGGAGAATGCCTCGACATCAGCTCCTGTCGACGCACTCATTTTCGTCTACTCTATCTGGGTGCTGACGTCGAAGCCCCTTGAGCCACTTTAGAGCCATAAACAGGTTATGGCGGCAAGGTCATCAGTGGTAGAAAGAAGGTCATCTAGAAAATGTGCTTCTTGATGTGACACCTTACCTCTCTCTGGCCATCCACCTTCATCGAGTCTGGCTAGCCATTCTTCTAGTGGATGCGGGATAATTGCCACAGACGGGGCAGATGCCGAACATGTAGACCCCCTTGCGATAGGTGAACCTCTTAAGCATGGCGATGGGTTGGTCGGAAATGGCTTCATCCGTCTCTTTGTAGTACTCTTCGAGACCCTTCTTATTGTGGAACTCTCGGTGCCCGCCACCCAGCATCTCACTGTAGTATCTATTTAGCAGGTGCCCCCGCTGAGAGCACTCCCTCGTCTTCACTCACGTCGCTCGTAGCGCGCAGATACAGTAGAAGAGACTCGAACGGAGGCGGAAAAGGGTAGTCGGAGTCCGGTTCTCCGTCTGCGCCTGCGTCAGCTCGAGTGCTGCAGGCGGTCTGCTCGGTCGGCCGGGTATGTATTTTCTGGTCGGTAGGTCGCTTCAGTACAAAAAATGGGGGTTAGTGGCGAATTCAGTAGTACTATGGCTGCCCGTCCGCAGACACTACGCAGCTGGAGAACTCACCTGCGAAATCGCGCTCCAACCAGCGCATCCCATCGACCAGAAGACTGTAGGCCGCGGGCACGTCCTTGACACGTTCGTCGATTGAGCTCCGGCCTTGGTCGGGTACGCCGACTCTCGCGCACCATACCCCGCAGTCTCAAGTCTCAAGAGAGTTGGGAAGCCCAGAAATGACCAGGCGCCCCATCTTCTGCCTCTGAAAAGGCGAGAGGGTATTTTTTGGCAAGGAAGAGCTCGCTGTCTCTGATTGAGATCAGGAACGATAGGTACCTAGCTAGGTACCTAGGTAAGTTGGTTCATCTGGCGAATCGAATCTAGTGCTGCGATCGGGAGTCATCGGTGCGAATGCTAGGAGCCGTGACAATTTCGATGAATGATGAGATGAGAACGGTTTTTGCCGTACCAAAACAAAACAGATTCCACTTTCGTCTTTCCAAACCTGGTCCTCCTGTATTGCGTTCTTGTTTAAACCTCGAGCTCGTCTTGCCTGCCATCCTGCGGGTTGGGGCTTGGCGGAGCCTGACATGTCAGTCAGAAGAGCCAATGAGTGATAGAATCGAGTGGCTTTGTACACTTATACCTTCCAAGTTACCATACCAAACTGCGATATGTCGGTTGTACCGTTCTTCGTAGCCAAGCTACTATAGTACGCTCCGTACTAGTAGTACCTTGTACGAGGAAGCCAGATCTGACAGCGGGGTGCCTAGAACGCAAGGCAAGGTCCTCGAGGTACCTAGTTCAGCTCTGGAGGTGATAGGTACATCAATTCGATTTCGGTTGAATGAAGCTGAATAGTTGGATGCCTGAAAGAAACCTAAGGCAATCTTGTGTTCCCGCCGCTGTCCACGTGGCACAATGTTTGGCGCTGCGGAGAATTTGGTTGTCCTGGTAAGGCTGGGTGTTTTCGAGATGCGCTCTCACCACATCACAAGCGCTACCCGCAAGGCTGCATCCCGGGAACGCGAACCCTACTCGGACTGCACTATCTGTGATTTGAGAGGGATACGACAGCTTGGAGCGTCTTTGAAGAGCCCGCCCGGGTGGACCTAGTCCCAAACAGCTTGACGCGCGTTCAAGAGGGACGATGTCGAGCCCAGCCACGCTCGAGGCCACGGGGTTCACTCGTTTGCACGAGCCAGCTCTTGGCATAAACGTAACCGCCAAGTGAGTATCGCTCCACTGTGAAAAGACGGGGATAGGAAGGCTGAAGCTCCGAATGCAGTGTCATATTCGTCCACGGCCTCAACGGGCACCCACGGGATACATGGTCCTACGACGAGACAGACCCAAATTCGAAAAAGGCCATAGGCCCAAAGATCTTCTGGCCAGCCGACCGACTCCCGGTCGAGGTACCTGCTGCCAGAGTGTGGACATACGGGCACAATGCGAGTGCTTCGCAAGGCTTCTGGGGTCAGAAGCTCGAGAATAGCTTCTCGCAGCTGGGCGATGACATGAAGATCAAGCTTGAAAGGGATCTTCAGAATGACGTATGGCTAGCCTAAGAATATTTCACATCGAAGCCTAGGTAGGCATCCGATGACATTGGCCTATTGTCTGTGCTAACTCAATGTTCCAGGACCGCATCATCTTCGTCGCCCACAGCCTTGGAGGACTCGTCATCAAGCGGGCCTTGCTCTCGATGAAGATAGATTCTGACCCAAAGTACCATCACTGCCTACGCCGCGTCTATGGGGTGATATTCTGCGGTACCCCTCACCGCGGATCTAGCTATGCAAAGCTGGCAGACTTCTTCACATCGGGAGAGCTCATGCGCATACTCGTTGCTCCCAACACGACGCTTGTACAGGACCTCAAGACCGGCGGCCCCCACCTCCTCGCCTTGAACACGGACTTTGGAGAGCTCGTTCGTGGCTCACCGATCAAGATCCACTCCTTCCAGGAGAACCTCGCCCCCAGATTTCTTCGACGAAAGGTGGTTCCTGATTTCTCCTCAACCGTCGGCTGCTCGGGAGAAGCCGTCGAAATCATCGACGCCGACCATCGCGAAATGGTCCGGCAAGCGGGCGTTAAGCAGATCACCGGCTGCATCAAGGTGTTCACCAACGAAGTCACCGAATTGGCGAATGCCCCTGCCGCTACCGCTCCGCCTGAAGCCATGGTGAACGTATGCTTGAGCGATCTCGCCTACTTGAATATGGATAGTCGATCCAAAGATGTCGTCGTGGCCGAGAATGGAACGTGCAACTGGATTCTGCAGAACCCCAAGTACATCAATTGGCTTGCAGGAGACCGCGGGCTGATCTGGATACAGGGGAAACCGGGATCAGGGAAATCGACGGTGCTGAGGCATGCCCTCCGGAGATACACTGAAGATAAGCGGCGTGATAACCGCCAGGTCATCCTTTCATTCTTCCTCCACGGGCGTGGTGCGCCTCTCCAAAAGACGCCCCTCGGTCTGTACCGGTCACTTCTTCATCAGCTTCTTCAACGGTTCCCAACTCAGACGGCCCATGTTGTGGAATATCATCAGCGGCATCTGAAAACCCATGGGAGTTGCGGCGTATCATGGGATTGGCACGTCCGGGATCTCAAAGACATGTTGAAAACCTCGCTTGCCTCAATAGTCAAAACGCACTCGGTGACCGTGTTCGTTGACGCACTAGACGAGAGCGGCGAAGACAATGCACGCCAGATTATCGAGGACTTCGAGACTCTTTCCGAAAGCCTGCTCAAGGACGGGTCCTTCAAGCTGTGCTTCAGCTGCCGCCGGTACCCCATCCTGTCGTGCGACGCCGAAACATCCATCCCGGTCGAGCACAACAACCGCGATGACATCCTGAAGTTTGTGGAGGCGAAGTTGGAAAAACTCCCCCCCCAGCTCCAGAAGAAGCTATCAGCGCCTCTAGCTAAGAAAGCAGCGGGGGTATTCCTATGGGCGCGACTGGTGGTGGAAAAGACGCTCGCACTCTACCGGCGGGGGGAAAGCCATGTCAAAATCCTCAAAGCGATCGATTCCACCCCGAAAGAGCTACACGGTCTGTACGAGGAGCTGCTACAGGGGATGGCTGGCGAGGAGAACGATGGTGCAGCCTCCCTTCGACTATTTCAGTGGGTTATGTATGCGGAGGAACCGCTACGTCTCGCCGAGCTGCGATGGGCTCTTGCAATCGACCCCGACACGCCTTGCAAGTCACTGGAAGAATACACGGAGAGTGACTGCTACGTCGAAGACGATACTCGGCTGGAAATGAAGACCATCACGCTCAGCTTTGGTCTGGTCGAGATATTGCCCGATTTCTGTTGCACCGTCCAGTTCATCCACCAGGACGTCGCGGACTTCTTCTCCAATATGGCAAGATCCGAGCCCGCATGGGCTCAGCTGAGCCCCGGGATCTCTCACGACTGCCTCGCGAGGACATGCGCCATATACTTCAACACAAAAGAGGTCCGGGCCGAGCTCGAATCTTTATCGAGGTTGACTGAGCGGGAAGCCCAAAAAGGTTGGAGTCCGAGCGATTTCCAATTCGGCTACTACGTAGCGCATTCGCGCTTTTCCCACATACGTCACAGTCAGGGGTGCGGACAAGACCACGAGAGGCTTTTACAGTGTCTGGGATGGCCGAATTCTGCGGGTTCGTTCGTACGTTCCTGGTCAAGCGCCATCCATATTTGGCAACGAGGACTGGTGAACCCACCGATGTATCGGGTCTATGATGAGTTGGATTTCTCTTCCAGCTGTCTGCATCTGGCCGCAGCGTACGACTTGGTCGAACTCGTGCCCGTACTCCAGGGAAAGGGCGTCGACATCGACGTGAAGGACGAGAGAGGCATGACGCCGTTTTTGCTAGCCTGCTATACTTTAAAGCTTCCTGCGATCCAGAAGCTGATCGAATGCGGAGCATCACTCGACATCAGATCTGCCGATAGGAGGGTGGCTCTTCACCACGCTGCAGCATCAAGACGTCTTGGCGACTATCCAGTCGTGGACCAAGCCGCCATGAAGCTCCTACTGAGCGACAGCAGCGTGAACGCAAAGGATAACATGGGAGACACACCCCTAGCAGTGCTCGTGCACAATCGTTTCATGGAGGATTACAACACCTTGCCAGCCCGCATCAGCCAGCTTCTAGAAGCCGGGGCCAACGTCAATTCGAGGAACCGTCTAGGCTCTACACCCTTGGCCAACCTTTTGGAGGAACGGTATCATTGGCGCCCCCTCAAAGAAAGCAACGCCTCAGCCATTCAGGCCGTCGTCCGCCAGCTCCTGGACGCTGGAGCTGATGCCACCTTGAGGGATGGGAGGGGCATGACGCCCCTTGCGAAGCTCATGGTTGTCCACACCGCCGACAAAAGCGGAGAATTGGCTGTTCGGACTATTTTCCGCCTTCTCCTGGAAGCTGGAGCGGGAGTCGATCTAAAGTGGCCTAATGGGCGGCCGCTGCTGTTCGGGGCCAGGTCTGTTGCCGCCATCGATGCACTCATCGATGCCAAAGCCAACTTGAATGCAAGGGACAATCGGGGGCTCACAGCCGCGATGCATGGTCTCTGCATCTCACGAAAAATTCATTTCTGGAAAACTCCTGACGAGGTTCCTCCAGCCGTTATGACGTACCTCCTTGACCACAGCGACGTGGATGCGATGGACAACAAGGGCAGGACAGTTCTCTTCCATTTATGCCTAAGAATAGGCATGACTGGTATCCGCCGGTTCCGCGAACATGAACTGCTTGAAAGGGACCCCTCTAAACCCCTTTTGGACCATCTCCTGAAGTGCGCAGCAAATGTCAACCTGGCAAACTACAAAAACCAGAGTCCGCTGCACCATCTGGTCGGGTGTCTGAAGAGGTACGAAGGACGTAAGCCCGCCCCGTGGCTGGTCTGGACCATCCGGGCTCTGGTGCGTGCCGGGGCGGATCTGAACCAGGCGGATGTGAGTGGCAGGTCGCCAAGCACGCTGGCGGCGGGGCGTCAGTGGATGCTCGATATTCTGGATGTTGAGAAAAAGCTCGACTTCAGGCAGTGGGGGGGTAGTAGCCTCTACAGGGACTATTCGTACGGTGATGAGTGGGAGGATGATGAGTCGGACGGTGATGAGTCGGACGGTGATGAGTCGGACGGTGATGAGTTGGACGGTGTTGAGTCGGACGGTGATGAGTCGGACTGTTATGATTGGGACGGTGATGAGTGATGAGCTACGAGTAAGAGTCTAGTAGAGTGCCAGGGGCGGTGTTTAAGGAAGTGTACGTCCGCTTGGGGACCTTAGTGTCTCTCTCTCTCTATGTCTTGCGAGTCTACATATTCCTTTAATGAACTGAGAATTTTCTTTCTGCCCGGACTAGAAAATCTGGCAGGTTTCAAAATCTATGTTGCTGATCACCCTCTCTGGGTGGTGGCGAAAGTTGCCTGCCCCCTTTTAGTTCTTCTCTAGATTCAAATCCGCTCTGAACTGGGACAACTTAACGCTCTTCTCCACGAGCCGGTTGGCCTTGGAGGCACCCCTACTTCTATCGGGAGACCGCTCCCCGGGCTCGACCGGCTGCCGCTCATAAGTCCATACTTGTTCGACGCCGAGGGATTCGAGGTAGTCGAATGCCGGGGGGTAGTTGGTCGCCACCTGCGCGACGCCATGACTGTCGTCTGAGAAAGTGAACCTGCCCCCCAGTCGAAGCCATTCCTGTACGTGGAAATTAATTTCAGAGGGGGACCGGAGGCATCATGGCATAAATGTGTTCAAAAAAGCAAGGAATGATGAGAGGAGGGTCAGAGAGTGAAATGGACAGCTGGGATGAACCCGAAGGCTTTGTCGCATACCTCAGCAATAGGCCTGGCCGGATAAGGCTCAGCGAGTCCCTTTCGCAGCGCACTAGAATTGCACTCGAGCCAGCCCCCATATCCGGCCACGAACTCCAGGTTCCGCTTGATCAGCCCCCACACCTTCGGCGACCAGACGCGCACATCGCGGCCGGGATCGACGCTCATCAGCCGGATCAGGTCGAAATGGCCCACCACAGGCGGCTTCAGCGCCCGCAGCATTCTGAACTGCTGCTCATAATAGTCCTCAAACAGCAACTCCTCCGTGCCCCCAACCTCGTCCCTCGCCTTGGCGTAAAACACCTCGTCAAAGTCGATGGGAACCCCCGTCCCGGCGTGGTGCAGCGAACCGATAAAAAAGTCGACTTCATCCTCACCGACGACTCGTCCTTCCTCGTCCTCCTCCTCGCGGCAGCACGCGGGGTGCGACCCGTCGACGAGCGATTTTATCAGGGGGCCGTACTCGTCCCGGATGAACTCGCCCTCGAACCCGACGAGGACCTCGATCTCGCCCGCGTACTTGGCCCGCAGCCGGCGCGCCTCGCGCATGTACGCCACGTGTCTGGGCATCAGCCCCGCGAGGGTCGCCTCTGGGGGTCCCGGCTCCTCTAGCTCCTCCGGGTAGAGGTCCGACAGGTGCGTGCGCGGCATGTGCTCCGTCAGCCCGATGGTCTTCATGCCCACCGAGATTGCCTGCCGGACGACGTCCTCGAGCTGGTCCTTGGCGTGGCCTGGGCAGAACTGGCCCGAGTGGGAGTGCATTGTGAAAGCCATGATGATGATGGTGGCCGGCGCTTCTTCCCGTCTCGGTCAGGTTTCCCTTTCTTTGCACTTTCTCTGTGAGTCCTTTTTTGGCTCGTGGATTTGCTTTGACGTTAATGACCGACTGTGTCTTGTACGTTGCGCTTTGGCTCCCGATAAGACGAAAAAAAGAGAGACAAATGAATGAGTGATGAGTCAACGAGTCGCGACAAAAAGTGCTCGAGGCATCGAGATTGTAATACAGGAGAAAGATAAGGGAGATCCGGCCTAAAAATCCGGTATCAGCATGGCGTCGGTCTCAGAAAATATGCAGAGTCTCTCCATTGCCCCACGTAGACTGGTCGGTGTTGGTGGTGTTGGTTTATCTCGTTGAAGATGAGTGAGGCTTTAATCCGAGGCCAAAAATTTCAACCCGGCCATCATCAAGCATCATCAATCCACCTGCAGATCCTTAGTTAGCATTGAAGCACGAGTTTCAGTCGCAGCCGTAACAAAATTTCATTGATATCCGTGAGCCCCCGAAGTCACCAGCTCGAACAAACTTCATGAGAATTGCAATCCCACCCCCCTCTTGAGTTGAATTCTCCTCTAGAAGATGGCGCTCTGCCCCATATGCAAATACCTACTACCCCGCCACATATTTAGAAAATATTATTGTATTCCTACTGCTAGCTGTACTTTCCTTTGTTTGGGCAGTTATGTGAAGACATCGACTTCTCGGTACGCAGCCTACAATAATACCCTCCTATGCAACGGCAGAGAAAGTTTTCAGAGGTATGGAACACGACAAAGTAAAGTTAGGCATATCAACAACCTGTGACATCCTAAGGCTGGCAGCGACGGAAGCCAACATGTAGCCCTCCCACCTTTCCAGGCCCTTCTCGGTCTCTAGCCAGTCTATCAGCCCCTTGAGAGCGATCCGCGCTGCCTCTCGCGGGTCCGCATCGATCCCGAGCGCCACATAGTGTCCCATCGACCCTTCCTGGGCGTCGATATGATCAGGCGGGACGACCACATGTGGTGATTCCAGCACGTTCCCCGGTGTCGTTTTCTTCTGAACCTTTAGGCGCAGACGGGCCCACATGGGCGTCTCAATGGCCGTGCCACACACCTCGCCGTCCCCCTGTGCTGCATGGCCGTCTCCACAGCTGAACAGCGCCCCGGTGACTTGGACTGGCATCTTCAGCACTGCGCCAGCGCATAGGTACCGGCAGTCCATGTTGCCGCCCGTTTTCGGGTACGGCGGGATGGTGGAGAAGTCGCCTGCCTCCGCCGGCGCGGTGCCTGCAACGCCCAGGAAGGGCCGCACTGGCACCGAGATACCCGGCTTGAAGACGGCGCGACGAACCGGCAGCACCTTCCCGTCGTCCTCCCTACCCTTGACCTCTGCCTCGGCGTTAGTCTCAGCCTTCACTGTGCCAGCGTCGGTCAGGTCCCACATCTTCAGCCGCGGCTCAGGAAACTCGTCCGAGAGCAGGCCGAAGCCGGGGAAGATCCCCGTCCAGCCGTAGTCGGCGGGGACGAGCTCCAGGATCTCGACCTGGAGCACGTCGCCCGGCTCGGCGCCCTCGACGAACACGGGTCCAAAGGCCGGGTCTGCCAGCGAGAAGTCGAAGGCAGACATGGCCTCGGCCGCGTTGTCGGGCCTTATCTGGTTGTTGCCCCCGTCTTTGAGGTCGAACATTATCTCCGCACCGGAGTGGACCCTCAGGACGGGCTCGATGTCCCGCGACCACCTCAGGTGGACCTGAGACGAGTTGACGTGGAGTGACTGAGGCATTGGGGGGTGGGTTTGTGGACGCGGGGGCCGAGTAGCGATCTTCTAGGTGCCTTTCGGTAAGTAGCTCTCTTGACGGCCTGGCAGCAGTTTGACAGGAGGTCGAGGAAGCGGTGATGAATTCCCTGGGTCCCTAAGAATAGGGGCCCATTGGTGGCCTTTTACAGCGTGCATGCAGCCGCCGAGACGATCAAGAGGGTCCCGTGCGGGGTTATCAGGGGCAAAGCAGGGGAGCTACCGCGACATGGAGGTAATCGGGAGCATTCTCGCCCTCGCAACAATCTCGGCCGAAGACCTACACGATGACGACACCCTCGCTTCGACAAACCACATATTTTCTGTTTCCTAATTTTACGACTCAGTCTCCGTCTTCTCCGCGTTGGGCCACTGTGGATGGAGAATAGGCAAATATGCCCGTCACCCTTAGCTTTGCCATCGATGGGGCCAGGTTCTCCGCACTTCCAAGATGGAATCTGGGATAGCTTGACGGGGGGACCTTCGGGCCAGCTCATGGCGGATAGCTCGCAAAGTTTCGTTGAGACCCGATACTACTCTCCACGATGCACTGGAGATTCGTTGCACCCAAATTACTCATAAGAAGAGAGGGATACATGTATTACAGGCAGAAATGGACCGGGAGGCAGCCCTGAGCATCAAGCCGGGAGGAGGTGTCCAGCTCTTAATTGTACTGGCAGTCATCAGGCCTCGCGATGCTGCGTCGATCTTTCGTCCTCGGCCTCTTCGGCCACCTCGCGAAGGCGGCTCTGAACGCCACGGAGATTGCTGGCAAGTTCATTATCGCCAATGACCGGCTGTACACGGAGATCACCAAGTCCAACGGGATCATGACCACGGTCCTGCTGGACGGGCAGGACATGTTGGGAACCCCCTCAGGCTCGACCGGCCGGGGACCATATCTCGACTGCTACTGTACGCCCGCGGGTTTCTGGACTCCCGGGACGCACAACTCGGAGCTCGACCTCTGGACGGGGACGGACTCCAGCGGCACAAGCTGGGGCGGGGTCCGCATGCGGGACACGTACTCGGAAACCGGCCAGATAATGGAGCAGTACTGGTTCCTACGCGACGGTGAGACCGGGCTGCACACCTTCTCCCGCGTGGCTTACTACAACGAGACGCACCCGTTCCTCCGCAACCTGCAGGAGCTCCGTACCCTGTTTCGGCCCAATACGGACATGTACACCCATCTCGTTACCAACGAGGCGCACTTCGGCCCTTTGCCAGGTGCGGAGGCGAAGGCGAACCAGATCACCGTCCAAGACGCCACGTGGTACATGGGGAACACCCCAGACGACGCCTACGTTCAGCAGATGTCCGAGTATTTCACCAAGTATACCTTCCACGACGTCTGGAGAGATCATAAGGCTCATGGAATGTGCGGATCCCTACTCTGATTGACATGCAACATCACTCAGAACATGAACTCTAACGTTTAGCTCCGAATGATTGCTTGGTTGCCCACTAGGTATGCCGACGGCACCCAGACGTCCGACAATACAACTTACGGAGCTTGGCTGGTTCATAATACTGTTGATACCTACTTCGGTGGCCCTCTGCACTCGGACTTGGTAGTAGATGGCATTGTCTATAACTATCTGGGTGAGTTATTCTGCATCTTGTAGATCTGGGTTTGTGGGAGTACTTAGCTGACCACAGATATAACTACTGCCTCCTAGTGTCGAATCACCACGGCGAACAGACTGCAAGTGCCACTCCCTCTTACCCCCTGAGTCGTGGCTCCCGGGACTGGAGATACATACATTTGTCGGATGGAGGACTAAAGACTGACATACAAGACAGCCAAACATCACCAATGGCTTTGATCGCACGTTCGGACCGGTAAGAAACATACGATACACTCACAGTTTGGAAGAGAACGAGGATGGCTGATGAGGATTTACCCCTATTAAGCAATTCTTCTACTTCAACCACTTCCCCGCCGGCTCGTCCATCGACGAGCTACGCAAAGACGCGGAGCAATACGCCGACCCGACCTGGAACGCCGACTTCTACGACTCCATCTCCCCGCACGTCATCAACTACGTGCCGTCCTCGTCCCGCTCCACGTTCCGGCTGAAGATCGACCTCCCACCGAACGCGAAGCGACCAATCGCCGTAAGCCCCCTCCTATCCAAAAGCAGGATTCTCGGACGCCAATTCACTACCCAGCACCAGATGGCTAATGAGGTGCCTCTTGATACTCCTCGTGCCCCTTCTGCTCTCTCCTATCCATCGCTCAGATCCTCACCGAAAACGGCCGCTACTTCCAAGACAACGTCTTCTCCCCCTCCACCCTGCAGTACTGGGCCCCGATCTCCACCTCCATGGGGACCGCCACCGCCACCATCCCACGCGTCGCGGCGGGGACATACCGGCTCACGGTCCTAGCCGACGGGATCTTCGGGTCGTTCGTCCAAGACGACATCGTCGTCGTCCCCTCCGGCCGCACGAAGACGCACACGGCGGGCCGCTGGCGCGAGGAGTCTGCGGGGGACGAGCTGTTCCGCGTGGGATACCCGGATGGGAGCAGCGGGGAGTATAGGCACGGGTCGGAGGTCGACGAGACGAAGCCGCTGAGGCCGCAGCAGTACAGGCTGTACTGGGGCAAATACGATTTCCCGTCTGATTTCCCGAATGGGGTGAGGTTCAAGGTTGGGGAGAGCGACGAGGAGAGGGACCTGAACTATGTGCATTGGAGTGTATTTGGCGGGGTGGGGAACTATCGGAGGCCGGAGCCGTATTGTGGGTAGATCCCGTTGTCGTATCCCGTCCGCCGCCAACACGGCATTCCCCTTCTTCTTTCTCCCGACCTACTGGTGTTAGGTCCGCCTTGCCTTACCCGCTCGCTCGCTCATTTATTTGTGCCCGCCCACATTCTAGATGGCAACGGCGACGTCAACAACTGGACCATCCTATTCGACGTCAAGCAGGCCCAGCTCCAGCGTATGAGGCAGGCCACCTTCACCGTCCAGCTCGCGGGCGTCAAGACGGCGGCGGGGAACACGGACGTGTACAACGCCAGCGAGCCTCACGCCAACCTCAAGTACACTGTCAACGTCAACGGGAAGGATCTGGAGCCTTGGGTCATTCCGTGAGTAATTCACCTCTTCCCTTCCCCCCTTACACCTCTAGCCCCCTATTCCTCTTCTCCTCCTTCACTTTGTTTTCCCCCTCAACCTCCTCCTCCTCTTCCTGCCCTCTATCTACCTAGGTAGGTATGCATGTCCTGACAAGCAAAAAACCAAAAAAAAAGATACTACCACTCGAGCTCCTGCGCCGTCCGCTCAGCCGTCATCTGCTACAACGTGGCGAACAAGTTTGTCTTTCCAGCGGACCTGCTACGCGCCGGCGAGAACGCCATTGTGCTGAGCCTGCCGTACGGCGCGACGGACTACGAGTCGGCCGTGCTGCCTGGGGCGGTTTACGTACAGTACGACGCGCTGCGGTTGGAGGTCCGATGATGGTGATAATGATAATGATTGGGTTATAGTTTTCGGGGGGGGTAGATAGTGGGGGGTGTTTGTTTTGCTAGGAATGTGCTTACCTATCTGACGATAGTTTGAGGTCTTGTTTCCTCCCATCCCTCCTTCCCTCCCTTCGTCCGGTCTCCCACAGGGACAGGGGATGCACGCTCAACTGTGTGTCTGTCTGGGGCGCGTGGAGGACGGCGTCCGGATCGCCTCCGCGGTGGTGGTCTTGTCGCTATTTTCGCTCTCCTGTTAGAGGAACATGTTTGGTCGGAAGTCCCTCCGATGCCTGTTTCTCTCGATACGACGACGACCCTCTCTCGAGTTAGAGCATCAAATATAGTGAACGGCATATAATAAATGTGACCGGTTGTTGCATGCGGCATCCTATTCCGTATTCTATGCAGAAAGCCGCCGCCACTCGGACGATATAAAAGCCAAACTGACATATTGGTGGCAGAAGCCACCTATCCCTATATCCCTCAAGACTCCCCCTTGCCAGGCATGACAAAACATCTGTGGCGCTCTCTCGCTCCCCCTCCGGCATCTCCGAGACCCTTGGAATGTAGGCAGTTACGCGCGGAACGTCCTGCGACTTCCTCCTACACCTGCGTAGGTGCCCGCGACATCGGTCAAGTATCAAGTTTCCGGTGAGCGTTGCTGACGAGCGTGGTGATGTTGACCGGTTTCGAAGTCGGCTCACCTAGGTGGGTGGGTGGGTGGGTGGTGGAAAAGAGAGAAAAAGAGAAACGAGAGAACACGCCGCCGCGGCGCGGCGAATCGGACCACAGACCGGGGGGTGTATGGATTTATGGAGTAAGCTGATGAATGAATGAGGCTGGCTCGGTGGAAGCCAATTTTTTTTTTCTTTCTCCCTTCTATTCTGCTTCGGTGACAACTGTTCCAGAACTCTTCCTTTCATTTTGTTTCTGACTATTTCTCCGACGAGCCTCACACACAGAACGCACGCGCGCAAAACGCGGTCTACGCCTCAAAATACTACACCGGTCTAGCCGCGCTAATAAGTTGGAGAAAAAAAAGTTGGACCCTGATGAGACTCGCACCCCTGGAGCCCTCGGAGAGGTCCAAAGCCGTGTCCCCGGCGCCAGTGGGAACTCCGATGGGAGGGGAGAATTGCGCCCCATCATCAGCAACGATAATCCTTTTTGCGTGGCGCTGGGCAAAATCAACATATTTGGTTTTATTTCGTCTTTTTTTCTTCGTCTTTCCTTTTTTTCTTTTATCATCTGTCAGTAATTTTGTTTCGGTTTTCCTTCTCCCTTTTGAAGAGCTCTGCTGCTGCTGTTGCTGTGCCCATCCGTCGAAGAACAAGGAGTTCGTGGCGGGAGAAAGGGGAAGTGGGGGCCGGGGGACGGCTCATTCCAGGGATAAACCTTGAATCCGTCCTTGCGTCGACCTATCTCTCTCCATGGTTCACGCCCATATGTTACGAGAACGTTCCTGCGATAGCGGCCATTGAGCTCTTTTTTTCTCTTCCCTCGCTCTATCCGGCGAGGTACGTACGATCTCACTCACTGCGGCACGCGGAAGAAGCATGCCGGTTCCTGATTGAGAGCCTGTTGGGAATGCTTCATATCCATCGATTTTGATGGCAAGGCTAGGGGGTTGGCTCTCCTCTCGTGTCTGCCTCCAGGGTATCTTCCTCTACAAAACGACGGGCAAAATACTCTCACCTGTCCGTTGATGTATCACATTTGGAAACTCTGGGAAGGGTAAGGAGGAGCCCTCCAATATATTGCCTAAGACACCCTCTCTGTTATTCTTTGTCTCCCGTCCACTCCCTTCTCCTATTGTCGGAGCCTCATCGTGCCAAGGGCTAATTAAGTCTTGTGACATTGCAGTGCCAAGACGTCCGATATCGAAGGAAAGAGGAGAAGGACGAGGATGAGGATAAGTAGGAGGAACAGGGGTGAAACCGACCAAGCCTATTAAGCAAGGGATAGACAACAGTCCCCAGAACAGAGACAGACCTTGGTTCGCCAATATCAAGTGATGAAAGAATGCCGCGAAACTTTGTCATTCTTTTTATCTCTGCCGTCTTTTCACCGCTCTGTCAACCCACTTCGTCGTCCACGGTTGCAGTCGAGTGGCAGCATTTTCATCCCGTCGTTTTTCATTCACCCACTTGGGATGCATATGCGACTTCCGGAACCACACCACTTAGAGGGTGCACTGTCTGCATCCCCATCGCCCCGTCTGGGACCTATTCTGGGAGCCATTCAAGGGGGGATGAAAGTGCACCTCCTATTCCCTTTTGTCTTCCTCCCCCTTCTTCCTCCCCCTCCTCGACGCGGAATATTTCAACCACATACTCCCTCGGTCTCTGTCTTTCTCTCTCTTTCTCTCTCCACTCTCCCCACTCTCCCCACTTCCCCTTTTCCCCCTCCCCAGGGCACGCCGTGGAAAGGGGGACGACAAGGGCGGAAGTGATGTGATGGGATGCGCTGCTGGAATGTGGTAGGTAGTAGGTGCAGACGTGAACGTGGCCGCAAAACCTCGTCACCTCCTAATCCTTCCCTCCTATTCATCCCTCGCATGATCTGCGCTAGAACGGGGGGTCGTGTGGTTCATGTTGACATATCTCCACGGCGGTTCATTATCGCAGTAGGTGGTTGTGTGGTTGGCACCCGGCCTCTCCGGGGCGACCATTCCGCAGCCCGGGCATACTGGTACTCCTTTGGATACGCTGCCAGTCAGGGTGGCAAGTTCAGAGGAGGTCCTAGGCCGTGATCGGCGCGATATCATGTTCACGTGGACATGGATACGGTCGCATACATCGTGACAGTAGGTAGCGGTGAGCATGCAGCACGAAGCCGTGCTGCTCCCATGCCATCTCGATCCCGCCCCTACACATGATCGCAGACGGCATGTCTCGCGTGTTTTCCTTTTCTCTCGCGCTCGTCTTTCCTCCAATGGTGGAGCTTGTCTTTCCCATCCGCTTATCGCTCTTCCAGTCGGTACCTACGCCGTCGGGTCGGGAGGCCAAGGCTGAAAGCCACCGAGCATCTGTCTCCATGCACCGCGGCCCCTCTCTGACGTATGTGATCTGTTACCCAAGGTTGTCGAGGTAGGACAGGGGCTGAAGGGAATCGACAGGATCTCTCTTCGCCCACGTTTTTGGGGGTACATTAGAATAGAGTTACTCGTCCGTTGTGCTCCGCGGACTCTAGCGGCGTACAGACTGCCAGCCTACGTACCTAGGTAAGGTAGCCAGGTATGTATGTGCAATGCGGTGAGCCGGCCAGTATCCAAATCAAGCAAGGAGTTGTTACGGTAAGGTGGTAGGGCGGTTATGCCGTTAACGCATTATGGCTGGTGAGGAATGGACAAGGTGATCTTTGGTTTCCCTCCCTCCTACAAGGCAAATGACGACTTCTGGCCCGAGAGGGGCTGGCTAGGGCTGGCTGGGGGAGTGGGGGAGGACAGGCCACGGGTTGCGGGCTCTTGCATGGGAATTGGCATGTCGCTTTGTCACACGACGGCTTGCATCTGTCCTCCCTCAGAAAGCAATGAGCTGTGAACCAACTGCCATGCTCCCATGCTCCCATGCTCCCATGCAATCCACGCCATCCTTCACGGCTTTTCATGCCGGCCGTGGGCCACGCATCTGCCGTGGTGTCATGTTGCACAAAAGTGCTCTTGGTTAGGTCCAGGACCAATTGGCGATGAACAAGTCAGCCTCATAGAGACGGCGCGGCGTTGGATTGTGGTACAATGATGCTGGCAGGGTTTTCTCTTCCTCGGCCAAGTCTAATTGAGCTCATGTTGTGACGATTTCCCATGTCTTCGCGTCCCACGATGGGGGAGGCTTGATGATCCTGTTGATTTGGTCTATCTAGGTCCCTATGTATTCCTTCCGTTTCCCCCGCCTGTACCTAAAACACCGGAAACGAAAGACGGGAGAAGCAAAAGCAAGAGAGAGACTATCTGAGAATGTAGGCTGTGCTCACCGACACCGGTTTCCGTGGTTAGAAAGCAATTGAGAACAGGAGAAAGAAAGAAATCAAAAAACCAGAAGCGCCTGAGCACCCTACCTCAATCGCTCGCCGGCACATTCCATCCAAACAGACGCAACTTCTCCATCCGGCTGGGATTTTTCGGCCAAATAAATTCTCTTTTTCTTCTTGCTCCCTTCCATCGTGCGTGCTTCCATTCCTTTTTTTTAATTTTTCGTGGGGATTGAGGGGCTGAAAGAGCTGACCCAGGACGTCGGGTCGGGTTCGTTGTTGGCGTGCGGCGACTGCCGAGAATGGCCCCGCTGGGCCTGACCCTCCCTTCATTTGCTGGCGCCTTCTTTCCTTTTTTTTTTTTGCTTTTCTTTTTTCTTTTGTTTTATTTCCTTTTCTGTTCCTTTCCCCTAATTTTTTTTTCTGTGTCGTTGTTTCCCCGCCGTCGACTCCCAATCGCTGCACCCTCCTTCTTCTCCGTTGACGGTTCTCTCACAAAACGATGACGACGACGACGATGTGTTGTTATCTTTCTCGTTCCCGCACCTGTCAGCCAGCCAGTGTCAGTAGGTTTTGTTCCGAAAGCGTGACCGAGTCGTGGGCCGTCGGGGCTGAGAAGCTTCCACTTCGGTTATTTCCTTGCACCTTTGCAGATTGAGGAACTTGGGAAGGATGTGGTAATAATAAATACCTATTCCGTTGTTTCCTGCGCCTCATCGACGCCGCCGTTCTTCTCGCCCGCGCTTTCCCACCGGCTGGGTCGGGCAATATTGGATGGTGGATGACCCCGACCCCCGACCCCCCTCGCTTGCCCCCACGTCCACCTGGCCGCATGATTGGCGACCGCCTTCCACCTTTCACCGTCCGTCCACCTTCCAACCCCAGCCGGCGGCTGCGAGTGCGGCGTGGCCGCATCAGAGGCTCTGGACGCAGGGACGACAGAGGTGGATTTTGCAATATCGGCACTCGAAGATAAACCAGTGCCCGCTCGATTGGCACATGGCGCATGTCCACTGAAGCAACGAGCTCTCGGACTTGATCATGCTGAACACGTGGGCGCAATTGGTGACCGCCATTGTCGCTATTTTTTTTGCCGCCCGCTTGCAAGAAGGTGGAAACCCCTGGCAAAGAGCGCAGTGGTGACGTAAGGCTGGTTCTTCAAAACAGACGCAACAGAGGCGTCCCTTCGCGCGGGATATGTGACCCCCAAACAACTATCAGCCTGCGGAGATTCGTTAGCAAGCTAGGTAATCACGATGACCTCGGGAGGCCCTTGTCGTGGGGGTCTATCAGCGGTGTGGACCTGGATCTTGTGGCGCTCTTACCTGGGCCTAGAAGCCTTGGAAGCCAGGTGTCGGTTATGAGGCTTTGGGGAACAGCTGAAACACCCTGGGCGGTCGATGTGATTGTGGCGGAGAGGAATCCAAAGAACAACCTAGATATCTCTGTTTTTGGTCCAGGATGTCGCGAGGGAGGTCTCAGGCCGTTGATGAGAGTTTGATGAGAGTTTGATGCCAAGATGGGATGGATGGGGAAACGCAGGCCTGTTCCAAACTTTTGCTGAAGTGCAAACGTTTATGTGTGAAGGCGACAGGTAGGCTGGTTGCGGGAGACAATGGGGAAGGACGGCACGGGTCGAAGAAAGTGCGTTTGTCCGGCCTGCTCGCACTGGAATGTCACAAGTCCAACAAACGGGAAGAAGTGACAAGTGACGGGAGGAGAGGGTCACGGGGGAGTCACGGGGAAGTCACAGGATTTTGACGAAGACAACAACCGGAGGGCAGGAGGTGAAAGGCGCAAAGACAGACGGCCCGGCTAAGAATGCGTTGTGTGAAGTGGGATACGAAGGTTTGCTGGCGAGCTAAAAGTAAAGGACGGTATATTTGTGTTTCTGCGTGTATTTGTGCGTGGTGTTTGTGCCATGTGAGGAGTGGCCAGGAAGGCAGAGTGAATCTCAGGGCGGGCAGGTGAGGGTGATTTGTATGCGGTCATACTCGGGGTGAGAGCGGTATGACGAGGCGTGCGTGGAGGAGCATATCCGGCCACCTCAGAGGAGGGGATCCATAATATTCGATGGATCGTAACAGGGGATGTGACCTATGTGATGGGAAGACGAAAGCAAGTGAGCCCGTATCTCTACCACAGGTACATGCGTAGCGGGAGTGGTGTGAACGAGCAAGCAAGGCAGGGTAAGGAGGGTGGCCTTGTGGATGTGAGAGACGGCAGAGACATGACCGGGGTCGTAGATGGGTGTGCTCGGCAGGAAAAGGAAAAGGATGATAGGATAGAAAAAGAGAAGGAGAAAAAGGGAACCAAAAGACGTAGAGTTTGGCTAGAGGAACGCCAGCATTTTGGGTCAGCCGGGTCTGAGTACGCGGAATAGGTCAGGTCAGCAAGGGTAGGTCGGCTTGCGCAGCGTTGCTTTGCGTTTTGGTTTTGCGTTTTGCGTGGGAGTGGTGGATGTTATGGGTGGACGGTGTGGATGCGTCCTGGGGCCTCCTGGGGGCTCCTGGGGGCTCCCAGTGCTCCCGGATGCTTCGTACCTAGGTGGTCTCTTGGGCTCTTGGAGCATTGTGGATGGAGCCTCTGTCGAGGCGGCTAGTGGGCGGGAGCGTGGGGTGTAAGTTGACTGGTCGGGTCCGTTTGGTAACTTTGGTTCGTCGGCGGCGGCGAGCGGTCCCAAAAATCTGATTTCGGGACATGGAGAATGGCCCGACTCTTGCTGCAGACGAACGGCTGATGTGGAGTGAGCACCAGAGGCTTGACAGCCGTGCTAGCACCTGGACAAGGAGGGCAGAGGTGGAGACACAAAATTACTCGCTCGAGCGTGCTCCAGTGCCTGGGCCAGTGGGCTCTCAGTGGACTCCTTGATGTGGCCCCTGGTCTGGCGGAACGGCATGTATGACACGTGCTAGCTGGGCATCATTGCCATAGCGGCGGACCTTGATGGAAGGGAGATCCTTCTATCAAACCTTCCATCATCCCAACTAGCTGTCAGTGTCCACACCTAATGGTAGGGCAGGGGGCCATCCTGGAGCCACGACAGAGCCGTGTAGCAGCCGGGAGTGTCGAGAACTTGGCAATAATTACTGAGCAAGTTATCACCGGCCTAGCAGGCGTTTGTTCGGGGCCGATAGGACTGAACTCTGAAGATGAAACGCCTTCTATAGCATCCGGACTCCAATTCAAGCAGAAAGAGAGGCTGTTATGCCGAGATTTCATCCTCTGAAATAAATGTGTGCCCTCCCAATAGAAGACTGCAGCTGCTCTGCAGTCCACAGTCGTAGTGGTGGGAGCCGATCATTTAAGCTGGCAAGGGATTCCTGACCGGGTTATTCCCTCGGGAACTCGGTGCTACAGGAGCGTGCAAATAACCCGCTGTAAGACACGCCCGGCATCACACTGCCTGCCTACCTACCTACCTACCTAAGGTACCTAACCTACCCTACCTCTATTACTGCCTAGAAGCGGGAAAGGTCATAGAGAGAAGGTGATGTAAGACGGCAGCAGATTGGCAGTGATGCACGTTGTGGTGCAAGTAAAAAGGAGCACATACCAAGGGGGAGCTGCTGTTGACATGAAGTCAGGTAAGTGGGTGTGTGAACATGCATGTGCATGTGTGCCGGTTTGCGGTCAGCACATGCAGCAACTCCGCACCACACCCCCTTGTTGACGTGCCGTGTGCGAGTTACCCAAATGGGGACCATGCCTGCATCGGTTGGCTGACAGCGACCGCTTCCGGAGGTATAAGAACGGTTGCTAACGTCCAAATTGGTGGGCTCCTCAACGGCTAAAACCTTGGTTACGATCCTCTCCTCGCTTGTTGGAGGTGCATGCGGTGTGGACGTATCCGTCTCTGGACGACCTTTTATGGCTGTCGATGGACATAGGAAGCTGAATAACAGTACCTACGTCTACCTAGCCTATCTACCTAGGTACTTACTACGTACCTACTCTCATGTCCAATCTGTAGTGTTGATAACAAATTAGAAAATGCGTGCCGTCGAAGCCTGCCCTCATCCAGGACCCAGCCGTCACCAGGTGTTGCCAGCAATGCGCCATCCTAGGAATGTGGATGGTGAGCCGGCAAACGCTAGATTCTGGTGCGAATAGGGCAGGGCGCGGGAGTCGGCGTTTCGGCACGCTTTTAGAGCCTCAGACGTACAGAAACCGCCACTGCTGCCCTCAACTTGGTTAACTTCCGCGAACTCCACAGGACTCACGGCCTTTCCTTGAGTCCTTTCCGTTAGTCCGCGAATGAGCGTTCGTCGAGACATCTGGAAGATAGTGATGGTTCATCAAGGGTAAATTTCGGAATGCCCTGTAATAAATCGGACTCCCAGGAACGGATCTGGTTGTGGGCAGCATGGTAATACTGGCTGCCACACAGGCACACACTTATTACAGAACTGGCTGACGAGGGAGGGGTAACATAAGCTCGCTATCTGCAAGCAGTGGAGAGTGAAGGAGGGGCAATGGGGTTTCTGGAAAGCGACCAGGGGCGGCGAAGCGGAAGAGGAGGGACGGAGGCTTGGAAATGGGAAGTGATGAGGAGGAGCCCAATCAACCAAGCCATGGTGATATGGTGGTCCTTGTCCACATCGGCCAGGAGTTACTGTTTGCTGGCTGGTCTAGCAGCCTCATCGTTTCAAGCTAGCAACCCAGAGAGCAAAGACTCCGAAATGGAGGAGGTCGAAGAGGTTGACGAGGAGGTCCAAGGGCGTCCAAGGGCCAGCAGGCGTCCATCAGTGCTCCGGTCGTCCCCAAGAACCCATTCCTCCTCATATCTGTCCCCACTTCCTGTCTTTTTTGCAGCCGGACTCCACCATCCAATGCACCCATCACATCATGTCAAACCGCCGATCGCCCCAGCGTGCGTGCATCAACGATAGCACTGGGAGGCACTAGAGCTGGCTCCACCTAGAAAAGTGGTAGGCACCTCTTCAGGACTGGAGCAACTGGAGCGACCGGAGCGAACGAGGCTCGCGAACCCACCCGCCGAACTCGGTGAACACTTTGCCGGACGGTCGGGACCTCCTCCGCCGTACGCGAACCGAGGATTTCATTCATGTCCTCGTTTGAGATGGAAGATGGAACTGGAGAGCAACTCCATTCCATCAAGTTCGACCCGCCAGAGTCTGAAGGTGCCTGAACCTAGTGCAGTCAGACTGAGACTCAGTTTTGCAAATACTCGAACTGGCTTCTTGGCTTCCATGAGATACCGGTACGGGCCATCCATGCCAGGCAGAACTCGGGAGGTTTCAGAGTCTGATCGTTCCTCAGGGCCTACCTTGGGGAGACTGCCGATTGGCGACTCGGGTGTTTGTTCTTCCATTTCTGTCTTGCAGGCGTCGCATGTCAGCAACTGCAAGCAATAACAAGCCACTAATAAGGTCCAGCACACGTGTGAAGAACCCCACCGCAACAACCGACACTCCAGGTACCAAGAGGTACCAATCCCCTAAAATGCCTGCTACAGTGGCCGCCTGCCTAACCCCCTCCTTTGAAACTCAGGCCACCCCCAATTCTACCACTCCCACTACCACCACTACCACTACCACCACGGGCGGCACTCGCCCAGGCCTTCCCCCCCTCCCTTCATTCTCTCATCTTCCCACCCTCCCGCTCTCTGCCATTAGTAGTCGCCCATTATCACAATAGCCGAGCTCAGGCATAGGGCAAGCAAAGGGCCAAGGGAGATCTGTACTGGATATGATTTCATCCCAACATCAGCCATCGCCAAAACCCCCCATGATCCCACGATCAGCCAAAAACCCCCGAGCAAAAAGGGCAGGTCCAGCCCTTCCCGTCCTTCATTTCCCGGGTCGCTTGCTCAGCAACGTCAAATTGAGGTCAAATGGAGGTCAAATGGAGGTCAAACGGAGGTTAAATGGTGCCCAAGAACAGTGGATTCGCGCGGATAGACTATTCCGTCACGCCTAGCCGTCGCTCACCCACTGACCGCTCTCCCGCTCTCCCGCTGGACTAGCTGGGACCAGCCTGGGAGCCCGGGCAGCCTACCTAGACAAGGAGACATAGGGAATGGAGCGTGCCCCTCTCAGATCAACATTGCTCCAATATCCGTCCCGTTCTTGTTGAGTTCTGAGCCTGCCGGTCGGCCTGCCTGTCTCCCTGCCAGAAAGGCCTGAGCCAGCTCCTTGCCCTGACCGGCTGGGTCACTGCCAGTCCCGCAATTCGCTCTCGTCGCGAGCACCGTTTGTCGCCATATTACGCTCCACCGCGGTCACATCTCACCTTTTGACCCGGCCTCGACCGTTGAAGTTGAAGTGTCGTTTTCATCCACCCCCTGCAACCGTCGGCAGCCGTCCCGTCCCCGTCCGGCTGACCTGAGGCGCATGTGCAAGGATGCCAAGACAACCCCAGCATGCATGCAGCCCAATGCGACCAGTTTTGGAGGCCAACGGCAGGCGACCGGCGACCGGCGACCAGCGGCAAGAAGCCCGTGTGCTTGCACTATCTTTATAATTTTTTCCTCCTTTCGGTCGTCTTGTTTTGCTACCTAATCAGATAGGTAGGTACCTATGCATCATGCCCGTTTTTCGAACTCAACGACATCGATCGAGCCGAGCACCGACCTACCGTCACCTATATATTTCACCGCGCTGTCGGAAATCATGACCAGTCTCAACGCGGACGGAGCCAAGACGCGGGTGCATGTGAACCCTTGTCGTCCAGAACGGATCGACGGATATCACGCCGGGACTGGAAGAAGAAGAACCTTTGTCCAGACCCGCAGCGAGCAGCAGAGCTTTCTGTCGCTCTCATCATCCTCGTCCTTGAAATGAGCCAAAGCTGGCCATCTCTGGTTGTGATATCGTCTTATGAGCGACCGTATCGGGCCAATGGCGAGTCCTCGTCCGGTCTACCACCCCATGTACATGTAACTTGGGAACATTGGCAGACTCTCTTCTCATCCTCACCACCATAACGTAAATCCGGCCGAGCACTGGAGCTGGACTTACCTGCTAGACGTACCTACCCAGACGTACGTACGTGGCCAATGGATGGCATAACACATAGCTCGACTGTTTCCAAACAGCCCGCCGAGGCGCTTGGGGCTCTTCATCCGTTTCCCCGTGCCGTGTGCTCGGTGAATGTTCAGGGGGGGGGACTACTAGTGTAGTTTTTTAAGGCAGGCTGACCGTTGTCCGACTGAAAACTTGTCTGCTGTCACTTTCCAATCATCACTCTCTTTCTCCTCCACAAGGACCAGCATTGGGCATCCGCCATGTACTGGTCACCAATTCATGCAACAAGCCAAACCCAGAACGCCATGCAAGGTCAGGGAACAATCTGTTGAGCAGAGTCTTGAGAGTCGTCACTGAGCGTCGCATCCTTGTGTGCAACCTCGTGGTGACAGTAGCTCATACCTGCCGCCCAATATACAACCTGCACCTATCTTCACAGTTGCCTCATCAGCCTGATCTGCAGGGAGAAAAGGAGCTTAGTACCGCAAGCAGACGTCCCCGCCCCTGCCCGCTCCTGGAAGTCCATGTTCTCCCCTGCCCCCCTCTCTCAACTCTATCCTCAAGGCTTCGCATCAACGACAAGCGGTGTGGCCCTTGAGGGGAAGGAACCGTGGGCGGCTGGCCAAGCAAGGTTCTTCCTGGCCGCTACTTCTGTATTATGGAATACGTACACCTTCTAATTCTCCCCTCTCATTCCCGACATTCTCACTTCCATACTAAACCGGTTCCAAGCCGGCTCCCCGGACCCTCCACCGGCAATCTCTGTCCCCCTGTCATATTTCTCCATCGTCAAATACAGCAGCGTAACATATTCGTCGCCTTGGGATTGTGTCCTCACAAACCAAACGCAAACGCAAATGCACAACCTCACGAACGATGCTTCAAGCAAGCAAACAAAACTTGGCTGGAGCGGCGACACGGAGCGGCACTTCTCGCTGATCAGATGAACCGATGCTCCAGCCTGCTTGAGCCAAGCTTACAGAACATATCGTATACCCTCTGTCTGCCGATCCGGACACTCCTCCTGATGCTCTCCCTGCCGCGCCATCCTCTTTCCGCGGAGATTGGCGGATGCACATCGAAAAGGCCTGAAGGAGCTCACCGGTTGTAAAAGCAACGCACCTCATCGACGCCACCCTCGCCCAGTTCAGTTCAGTTCTTCTGCTGCCTCTCAGACGTTATCGCAGAGTCTTAGGCTAGCATCCATTCGTCCTTACCGTTCAGTTCCGGCTCCCCGATGCCTGTCTGTCAAGGGGCCTGGCCTCAATATTTCGAGGGTGCCAAACTGATCTGTCACCTTTCTCACCTGTCTGCGTGCATACTGCATACTCGAACTGTTTGGCGGCTTCCGCCTCTGGCAGGGAACAGGGAGCGAGCCGCCGGCAACAGCGAGCCGGTCGACAGAATAGACAGATCATGGACCAAGGAAAGGCCACAGACAGACAGGAAGACGAGACAGCGAACACGCACACCGCCCAAATTCCTCTCCTGCTGGTCTCCTTCCCCTCCCGCATCCCGTCTCCGCCGCCCCCGCTTCCAGCCCACGTCCTATCCACAATACGGCTCTCTGTGGGAGCGAATCCCCGACGAGCGTGGGCATGTTTGCCCCCAACCCCACGTCAACCACTTGGCGCTGATACTGTGATGAATCACCAGCCAGCCAGACTGCCATGGACAAAGACAGGAGATAAGAGGGAAAAGACAGGCGACGAACAGGAAACAAGGCAGGATCCCGTCACTTCTCTCTCACACACTCTTCTTCCCGCGTTTGTGCCCGAAGTGGATGGAGTAGGCTTACCACCGTTGCCGCTTCGGGAACGACGCATAAACCAACGAGCCCCTTTCGGCCCTTAGAAGACGATGAGGGAGGGGTGACCTGGCTGTTCTCAACCATGGGACGACTAAACAACCTCGCCAAAACTCAACCTACATGCTCTCTTCTCGTCATCGTTCACTGTCTCCTCTGTGTCTGTCCACTCGCTCGCGTGTGTGCCAGCATCGAGGCTCACTCACTCCCCCCCTTCACTCTTCAGAGACTCGCCCACCTTTGCGCATCAGTGTCCAATCTCCTCTTAGCGCCCTCACTTCCCTTCTCATCCCCATCACACCCTCACAGCATCCGTCTCGTACATAACCGCCCAAAAAGGAGGAAGTTGTCTGGGAGTGACTCGGGTAGGTGGTTACGCAACAGTCTTGAGAGGGAGGAGTAGCCCGGCGGGCAACTAGGTAGGTATGTATCCCTCGAGCAACCGCGAGTCTCTCTGCGCAGCCTGCCTTGGGATAGGTGGTCACCCTCTCTATCTGACGGGCGACTATGGCGGAAGGAAGGATTAGGCGAAGCAGGGAGCGGAAAGGCGAAAAAGGAGGGGGGATGAATCACTAATCACTGATCATACCCAACCGCCTCCTGACCAACATACCAACCAGCCAACCCTCGCAGCCTACCCACTCACATACATCACACATACCTAGGTAGGTACCGATCTACCCAAGGTATCTACCTACATACCTGCCCAGCCTCCATTTCATGCCGTCGCATCGGTTATCTCAATCCTCACACACGCCCACCGCGGATCCCAGAAGGCAGTCCAATTTCTCCGAGAAATTTCTCCGAGAAGGCCCGTCGACAGACTCGACCAACAGACGGGGCGTCCGTTTGCATTATTCGTGGTCGGCGGCCTCTAAGGGGGTCATGGGAGGAGTGAGACTAAGTTGGTGATGTGGGAATGTTTTGCAATGCGACGGCGGCTGGTAGGGAGAGGAGATCGTCGAGGATGGCAGCAGCAGGCATGCAGGCTGGCTTTTGAAAGACTGAGGTTGCGTTCCTGCCTACCTAGGTGCCTGCTTAGAAACCTACCCTGGGAGGTATGTGACGAATACCAGGGTTTGGCACAGGCCTCTGTTGTCGCTGCCCCCAGGTCGAGGTACTCAAGTAGAGGTACCCAGATGGCAGGGGAGTTACAGAGAGAGACACGAAGGAAAAGGAGGGGAGGAAGGAGGTGGGAGGCCGAAACAAGAGAGGGAGGGGGGCGGACGGAAAGCAGGTTTGTTGGTCATGAGGTCGACCACACACGAAGCAACGATTCGAGCCTGTCGGCTGGCGTGTCGTGTCGACGATTCCACATCCTGCTTCCCTCTGGTTCTTATTGCATCGACATGACGGGCCCTGTCCTGTCCGCCCGTCTATCTGGTCGAGCGAGCGAATGGTGCCACCGATATTAGGTGGATGCGTGCTTTGCGGCCAGCCCGGGCGTCGCGTCGCCTACCCGCTTCTTCAGTGTCACTGACTAACTGGGTCGCCTTGTGAGCGAAGACGGCGACGAGCGGGAATTGAGGGAGGTGATCGATCCCCCTACCCCGTAGCCGATGGTATCCGAGGGTCGTGGAGGCAATACAAAACAAGTTCCCCTACAAGAATGAGATGGTGCAGTTGGCTGTTATGGTTCGCTTTAAGTCTATTCATCTGAGTCCCTCCCAGTACACCCTTCTAAGTTAGTCTACGAATCTGTACCGTCCGTCCCTCCTGTCTACCTATCTACCAGCTATCATGAGGAAAAAACTAACACTGCCTGAAAAAGAACGAAAAATGTGTCAACGAAACATCCTAGCTACTTCTAATACTACTGGCGGTTGTGCCTCGCGAGAAGCCTAAGAAGACCGCACGGGAAGAGGGGGGGGTAGGCACATTGAGTGAGGGAATTAGTAGGTACGGGCACTTGCCTGGACCTACCGATAACAGGGAGAGGCGTACTCTGTAGTCTATACATGATATCCGCTCGTGTATAAAAGCGTCGCTGCGGTACCTTCATAGTGCATTATTTCCTCGCTGTTAGGGATACATCTCTTCCAACTCCATCACGTCATCTGACAGGATATGGTTCAAGGGTGCCTTCAGAACATCAGCCATCCGTCGTCGACGACACGGCAGCCCCGCTTGCACTGGTGGCACTGGTGGTGTGCTCAAGCGTCTTCATCTCGAGGGCTGCGTCCGTGGTGTCACTGCTGCCTCGCCGTTCATGGAACGCGAATGCATCGGACAGGTTCACGGCTACAAAGGACTTTGGCAGTTTGACTCTGTGGTGAGGGAAGTTTGATTTTTGTGACGTGGTTAGCGCAACAGATCCTATAGGTTGTAGTAGTAGTTAAGAAGGAAAAAAACAGGAGAAGCGCAGATCGACAATGGGACCAAAACGAGCCGTGGGGCGATCGGTCCATCGGTCGGGGCAGGTCGCCGCTCACTCCATGCCGTCCGTCCTCGCTCCCGTGCCATGCGCGAGATGACATGCCATATCATGTCATTTCGCAGCCGGTGGTGCGGTGTTTTAAAACACGAGAAGTAAAAAAGTGAAAGAAAAAAAAAGAAAGCACGGGACTACTTACTGATGGAATCTGGCGCGCAGAGTCTCGATCACCTTCTTCCAGTCCCCATGCGCGGTCAGGCTGCGCCGGGGTGCACAACTGATGCAATGCCGGCTGTCAAGCTGGACGTCGAGTGGGTCGTAGACGTGGCACCCGGGGCTGATGGCGATTCGGATGCTGTACTGGAACTCGCTGTCCTGGGTGTGGCCGGTGGCAGCAGCAGCAGCAGCAGCAGCAGCAGCAGCTGTGGCGGTGGCTTCGCTCGTGGTTGAGGCTGCCAGCGCCGACGACGTCAATGGTGCGGCGCTAGTCAGGGGTGCACCCGGGGCCGCCGCGACACCAGCGCCCGCCGCGGCGCCTGAGGGCTTCGTCTCACTCTCGTACAGCTCGAAGCAGATCTGCGAGAGATAGTCGAGTTCCGGGATGGTGCTTCGCTTGATCTTAGTCTCGACGCCGCCCTCCAGGATGCAGTTGAGCAAGGTGTAGATGTGAGACTCCTTGGTGAAGTAGAAGAAGCCCTTGGCCTCGTCTGACGCCTGCATCTCCTCCAGGTCCTGGACGATCTCCTTGAGAAGTGGCAGCGAGGTCAGCAGGCCAATCTCGAGCTTCTCGCTGTCTGAGATGCCGTACTCCTGGGGGCAGATGAAATCGAAGAGGACCTTTGCCAGCTGGTACAGCTCCCGCAGAGGCTCAAAAAAGAGGTCCGTCTTGGCCTTGGTCTTGGGGTTGCCCGTGTAGAGATGGAAATACTGCTCCGGTGGCGACGGCGCGTTTTCGCCTCCGTGATGACGCAGTGTGCTCCTCCACGACCTACGGCGGAAGATGCGCTTCACTGGGTTGGCAGGCTCTGCAGCGGTTTTGTTGTCTGCACGGTCGTCCGGCAAGGGCTGCAACGGGGCTTTGCTGCCGCCGTTGGCGCTGACGTTGACGCTCGTGCTGCCACCACGCTTCACATCCTCCGACGTCTTGCCGCTGCTGCTCCCACCTCCATCATCCGAGTCCTTCCGTGGCTCCTTCGGTTGCTGTTGCTTAGACTCCTTCGAACTACTGCCGGACATGCTGCCGTATTCCTCCTCCAGCATCTGTCTCGTCGGGGTGAAGACCCACTCGAGGAACGCCCGGTTGTGTAACGCGTCGAACTTCATCGTGTCGTACAGCTCCGAAATCTTGCTTGGGTCGACCTTATCGCCGTCACAAAACTCCGCGAACAGCTTCTCCCATCGCTCGCGGAACAGTTCCGGATCCTCGCCGCAGCACCACCTTGCCTGTATGTTGTTAACTGCATTGGCCTGTGCCAGCGATGATCCAGAGCGACCAAGCGATGCGTCCCTCTCTGTTATCGCCGTAGACGACGCGTTCGCCGATGAATTCGTTCCTTGCTTCTCGAGCGACGCACCCAAGCCGACTCCGGAGCTAGAAGCGGCAGCAGCAGATGACAGAGCGCTCAGAGAGCTCACGGCACCGTTGTTGCCGGTCAACTTGGCATAGTTGTGCTGCATAACTCTGCGGTGGAAGTTCATCAGCTGGACCACGCGGGTCTGCACCTCGGACGGCTCCGGCATGTTTTCGGGCCAGGCGAAATGTGACGGCCGTTCGTTGCCCTTGCGCAGCAGGCCCTTAAGCTTCTTCTTGACTTTGTCCATCTCATCCTTGGCTGCGTTCGAGTCGTCGAGCAGGTCCTTGCGGATGGTGACAAAGTCTTCCGGCAGGTCTGTTTGGTTGAGGAAAGAGGCCGCCCAGATCTGCGCACTCGTTGTCACGCGCCGCTCGGAGCTGCTGTAGACGTGCACCTCGTCTAGGATGTGCCGATTCATGAGCAGCAGGTCGTTGCGTACTATCTCACCGAGTTCCTGCGCCTGATACCGGGCCGAGTGCGTCGGCTCTCCGCCCCACTTGACAATGAGCTGCAGCTTGTCCAGCACGAGGCTATTCTCCGCTGCCGTGAACTTCGACATTGTGACCCCAGACAGTGAGTCATGTCGTTTGGGGGGACGTCTGGGCCGGTACTCGCCAGTCTCACTGTCTACGCCTGGGGTCGCCTCGGGCGGGGGAGATGATTGCTCGTGGTCGGACTTGACGTGTTCCGTCACTGTCTCCATCTCGGTGTCTTTGCCTTTCGTCTTCTCCTTCTCCCCGGGTTGATGGGTCTCAGACTTCTCCTTGCGAAACATCGGCTTGATTTGGACCTTGGTCCCTGGCCAAGGTCCCTTCTTGATCAAGACGTTGCGAAGAAGCCTGAGTTTCCCCCGGTCTTCTACTCCGGCAGCGATGGCCTCGTCCACTGCATTGGCAACGCTCGCTAAAGCGGCCTCGCCAATGAGAAGCACCTCCTCCTGGTGGCCTCTGAGGAGCTCGATGAAAGGCTCTGTATGGAATGTGAACTTGTACTTCTGCTTTGGGGTCCGGTCCGCATGTCTTATGACGGAAACCATTCCCTTCAGCTTCCATGAGTGTTTGGGAGGCGGAGGTGGCGGAGTCTGGCCTCCCATCTCGTCCGGCGCCGTGTCGGGGACAGTCGGAGTATGACTGATGGTCGGCGGTGCCGTGGTGGGCATGCTATGGAGAAGTTCTGAAGCATCGACCACGGAAGAGGCTGTTGTCGAGGGGGCTCCAGGCAGCCTACCAGAAAGTGCAGAGTCTATCTTCATCAGAGACTCTCCACCCATGCTGGAAAGGCCATTCGGGGAGCCACTCTTCGAATCCTGAGCTGAGTGGTCTTGCAATCCCAACGCGCTCAGTAAGCCGCCCTGGACCGACTGAGGAGCGTCTCTGTCCTTGCCATGCCCCGGTGCTGCCGGAATCGCCACAGCTGCCGCTGATGCGGCGCGATCCGCACCATGTGACATCGGATCTGACTCTGAAACCGCAGGGGATGGCAGAGGCGGGGTGAAGCCGCCCCTTCTACGCTTCTCCCTCATGAACATATCCTTCAGGATGTTTGCGCAGCGCTCGTAGTAGTCGTCGTTGTCCTTGACGAAGCTCCAGCCGTTCACGTCGATAACGTAACTCTTGCCCGCCGCGCGCAGGAAGTCGAAACCACAGACTCTCTGGCCGAAAGTCTGCGAAATCTTGCTCGCAATCTCCTTCTCCTCCGGGTTCAGCGCGGTGACATACCGGATCTCCTTGCCATGCGTGTTACGCCGCACGATACCGTCTACCACGGGCGACTTGCGCGTTTCGGCGTGGCAGTAGTTGGGGCCAACCGTGTACGCCTTCACATCCTCGGCGTTGTCTACCTTCATAAACTTCTCGTAGAGGAAACTTTCCCCAGGTTGCGTGATGGCGCGCGGCACGATCAGGTCCTCGACGTACTCGGAGCTCTTGTTCCCGATCTTGCGAAACAGCTTCCTGGCCCCACCCCCGGCTGAGTTGGGGAAGTAGATGATGATGTTGTGGTCCTCCCCGCTCGTCGGTTTCTCAACAAAGGGTTTCCGGAGAAGCTTTCCATCCACACTGAGGACGTCGCCATCCTCCAAGAGCTCGACCTTCTTAGGAGGTGGCAGATTCACCAGCGCTGTCGGCTCGAGGGCGATGCCACTAACCTCTTTGATGTGCTTCCTGACCTCGGGCGTGAGAATCTTGGGGCCGCCGTCGCGGCTGACCTCGATTCTCTGCGGAGTGGGCACTCCAATCTTGTTGAGTAGGTGGAGGCATACCCGCCTGTCCCAGAGAAGCTGTTGCATGGGTACATCATTCACGCAGAACGGCTTCCGGGCTTTGACGTAGGCGATGGCCTTGTCCAGCGGGAAACCATCCGAATAAAATGATATGAGATAATCACTGCAATCCCAATTTCGTCCATGTTAGCATGCCATATAACGGCCGAAGACAGAAAAAATATTTTTTTCCAGGGATAGAAGAGTTGATGAAGTCCAACTCACCATATCGGCCAGTTTTCTACCTCTTCATCCAAGATGACTTTGTCGCCAAAGACAATCACGTCAAACTCGTTGTTCGCGATCATGCGGTTGAGGATGTGTCTGCTGGGCTTGCTCCGGGCCTTGACGTCCAGGGCGCAGACTCCAATGACTCCATAGGGCGCGGGCCGGGGCTCCTCCCTCTCGCGCTTGTGCGCCGTTCGATCGCTGCTGGGGCTGTGACTGCTGTGGGCGGTACTACCGCTGAAGCGCCTCTTAGCCCTACTTCGATCGCGCTGTAGCGGCCGCTGTGACTGGCCACCAGAAGTGTTTTGCGCTCCTCCTTGTCCCGTCTCGGCGCGCGAGGAGGGTTGCGGGTGATTTCGCTTGATCATCTCGCTCATGTGGCCGTGCGGGTCACGGGGCGAGAGCTGGTACTGGCTGCCACCGCCGGCGACGCCAGGGCCGGAGCCCTGGCTGCCCGTGGTCACGGTGACGTTGGAAACCCCCACCTCAGGCTGCTGGCCCTTGGCGGCTGAGGATGCCATAACTCCTGACACGCTTCGGTGGGGAGTCGCTCCCGCACCACTATCCGAACCGGCTATAGATACTGCTGAACTGGGCACTCGAGCGGAGGCAAGTGAGTACATGGACGACACGCTCGTGCGCTTAGCGGCATCATCCGAGAGCGACGAGCGTGACGAGGGCATAGCGGCTTCCGGGAGGAAGTGGTAGGCCACTGGCGAGTCGAGAAGCGCGGAGCCTGGGTGAAGTCGAGGCGTCGTGTCTAGCTCGTCTCCGTAAGCACCATAGGCACCGTAGGTAGTGCCAAACCCGGCCTCCCGTGGAGAGGACTGAGGGTGGAGGTGCGACCTGACAAAGGCGAGACGGTCTTCGTTCCAGGAGTCCGAGTTGGAGGACTCTCTGCGGCTTTGCGGGTGGGAGCTCCGGGGGGTCTTGAGTGAGCGTGATGCCGGAGGGGGCATAGACAAGCTAGCCCGCTCCGAATGCGCCTCCGTTGTGCCAGGCTCGGCGTGTCTGCTCTTCCGGCTGATGTTGGGGAAGCTGCCCGACACCGAGGTCGAGACCGAAGTCGGGCTGGAATGACGGGAATGGTTGGAATGTGTGCGGGCGTGGGAGATTGGTTGACAGGGAGCTTTTGGGGGAGGGTGGGGAGTCTGGCTGGGATGGCTATGATGTGAATGGTGTGGGGAGGAGACACCGCCGCCGCGAGTAAGGTCTGAAAATTCGGGTGCGGCAGGTGGAGGCAGCGTCCTCAGGGTGGATGAGGATGATGGTGGTTGCACAACTGCATGAGCGCCTCCTGAAGCTGCCGAAGCCGTAGCTGCTGAAGGTGCCGAAGCTGCTGAAACCTGTGGGTGGGAGCTTCCGTCTGGTATCGCGCCACTGCTGCCAATGCTGCCGTTGCTCCCACCATCTGCGGTAGCTTTGCCGCTACCGGCGTGAAGGTTCACATTCCGGCGACCTGGATGGTCAGGGTCCATTTTTGATTGTTGACAAGCACTACGACCCCGCCCCCTCGCGCAGCTGTGAGTTGAGTCGTGGCGAACCACACTCAAATTTGCAACCAACGGACAGCGAACTTCCCCTCTCTGAGGGCTGCTGCAACTTTGACGCAGTAGAGTGTTCGTTGGGCCGCCGGAGGTGGCAAGCTAGTTCATCTTTGGGCTGATGCAGCAGTAGACTCAGACGAAACTCTGACGGAAGCAGCCAGCGTGGCCAACGAGCCAACCAGACCACTTGGATACCGACAACGCGATCTGCGTGCCCGATCAGCTCGCACGAAAAAAAGAGGGATGAAATTCCGATGCCGGATGATAAAATCTAGGAAGACGGGCGGGGATTGGACACCCCAGGAACCGACGCCAGAGGCGGTCTGACCTGACACTAACTGGGAAGCTCAACAGACGGGCTCATCGAGGCAACACCAGATGTGGGATTGTGGCCGACACGGATCTCTTTGACAACAGGGACCACGCTGCTTTGCCCTGACCGAAAATCAGGGGACTGCCTGAATCGAAAATTTCTGCTGATCGGTTGAGCCGAGGGGAAACACGGAGGCCCCTGTCAGGCCTGCTGGCCCACACAAGACTGAACCATTGTGCTAGGTAGCCATGAATGACGGGTGCGAAAAGAAACAAATTGGAGTCTTAGGAAACGAACTCCCAAGGTCTAGAAAGACCGATCGTTGGGTGCTTTTCTCTTCCAGCAAATAAGACATCATTGTTGGACCAACAGTTCAATGTAGTGGCTTAGAGTCCGATTGGAGTCGCCATCCATCCGAATTCATTCGCCATGTGCAAGCGATGGGCGATATCAATGGTGGGGAAAATGTGGAGGAGGGGCAGGCGAAAGCCGGGTCCGAGGCCAGCTTCGCACTGTCTCACTCGCCGTGGCGTACTCAGTCGATCCAAGTGTCCAGCAATCGGCAAGCGAGATCTGACACTGTATCAAGACAGGCTCTTTGCCGAGATGTCACAAAGAGCAGACAAGAGGGGCACGTGAGCACACGTTAATCCCTGACTTTCGTCAGGAATCAGTGGTTCAGAGAATTCGAGCTTTGTAGACGCTCCCTTGATGTTGGCCAAATCTTCGAGTTGTCAGCGCCCAACCCACTGTATTGTGATGTTCATTGGGACCAGTCCCCAATTCTGTGGTTTTGGTTGCAATGTTACGATGTACTTGCTGGCAGTTTATCGATAGCTTGGTAGCTTAGTTGGGTGGCTGCGCTACGATTGGCTGCAAGCCACCCTGGCCCGCCTTCCAAAAGGAAAATTTCAGCTTTCAGACGCCTTGCGTTCACAAGGCTGACAAGAAAAAAAAAATTAATCGGCTCCGATGTGTCTCTACGATAGGTCTGAGGTGTCGCATGAAGATGACTGCTAGGACTGTCCCTCCATTCATTTAATTTCCCACATGTCCCGAGATAGAAGCCTCGGAGTCGACATGCCGCACTCAGACCGCGACGGTCCTCTCGTCAAGAGGCAGAAGCGGGATGTCGCTGTCGCAGAGGGGGGGGCGCACGCCGCGCCACGAGGCTCAAAGATATTTGCACCCTTCCGTGTAAGTCGAGATTTTCCGCCTCAAATATGCTGCCCGCCCACCAGCCAGCCCATCTATGTGCACGCATATCGGACACTTCGCATATCTCCTGGCTAACCTAGATTGGACTTTCTCCCTTTTTAGACTGTCGGCCTCGTGAATCCCACCGAGGTCCCCTTCACCTCGACGCCCCGCGGCAAGACTACGTTCCAAATCACGACCAGCGTTGGCCGATGCCTCCACACCTACGATCTAAAGCGAGGTCTCAATTTGGTCTTCGTCACCCGGCCGCAAACACCCGCCGATATCACGGCAACCTTCGCTTGGGGCGACCAAGTCTTCGCCGCGTGGGGCGACTCTGGAGCGAAAACGGGAGGGCCGCAAGGACTATGGGTCTTCCAGAGGGGCAAAAAGGTGGCCGAGCTCGAGCTGCCGGCTAACCTCAACCAACCTCTCCGCCAGATCCTGGTGTTTGGGTCATGGGTGGCGGCTTGCACCCTCACAAGAATCGAGGTGTGGAAGACAGGCGGCGGCGCGTTCGAGCACTACACGACGCTCTACTCCATGGTTTCAAGCAAAGGTGGAAACACGTTGACGGGCGGCATCCGAAACATGCCAACCTATCTAAACAAAATCTTCGCCGGCCGGAAGGACGGCTGGGTCGAAATCTGGAACGTCAGCACTGGAAAGCTCATCTACACTATCTTGCCACCATGGCCGAACGCGGGGGCGGTTACGTGCCTGGAACCCACACCAGCGCTCTCTATGCTTGCAATTGCATACTCGAGGGGACCTGTGGTCATCCATAATGTCCTGACCGACAAGCCCGTGCTGCTGCTAAAAGCGGGAACCGAAGACGCGCCCGTCAGCACAATTTCGTTCCGCACCGACGGGAGGGGTGCCGGCCAGACTGGCGACAAAGATGGCGTCATGGCGACCGCTACAGAAAAGAGTGGTGACATAACATTCTGGGATTTGAACAAGGGCGGGCGGATTATGAGCGTGCTCCGGGGCGCGCACAACCCTCCCTTGCACGATGGTAAGACTGTGCGAGGTGGCATCGGCAAGATCGAGTTCCTCCCCGGCCAGCACGTCATTCTCACCAGCGGGTTGGACAATTCTCTCAAGTCCTGGATCTTCGACGAGGCCGCATTCTCGCCGGTCCCACGAGTCCTCCATTCCCGGAGTGGGCACGCCGCGCCCGTCACCTGTCTGCAGTTCCTACCGTCTGACTTCGACGGCGCTGATGCGGGGAACAAGTGGCTGATTAGCGGCGGCCTTGATCGGAGTCTCTGGGGCTGGAGTTTGCGCCGCGATGGCCAAAGCACAGAGCTCAGCCAGGGCCAGCTGCGCAAGAAGGCCAAGAAATACGGCATCCTGACGAGCAGCGCGCTGAGCCACGGCCCGACCACCACCCTAGACGACCTCAAGGCTCCAGAAATCACCTGCATCGCGTCGTCCCTGAATCGGGACGGCGGCATGGGGGCGATCCCTGGTAAGCAACCGACTTGGTCCCACAACAGGAAACCAAACGTGGATGCCGAAATAAGCGCCATGACCGGCTGGGAGAGCGTGGTCACTGCCCACCGAAATGACCCTCACGCAAGGACCTGGTTCTGGGGCCGGAAAAGGGCCGGTCGCTGGGCGTTCCCGACAGGGGACGGGAGCTACGTGTCAACTGTTGCCATCAGCCCCTGCGGAACCTTTGCTCTGGTGGGCTCCGTCGAAGGCGGACTGGACATGTACAACCTCCAGTCGGGAATGCACCGTCAACGGTTCCCGTCTAAGCTCACGCCCGCGCAGGCCCGACAGCTGAAGGTACAACAGCTGCGTCAAGCCGACAGCGGCCTGGCTCAGCTGGAGTATAACTCTAAGACAAGTTTTGCACCTGGGACAGGGAGACACAAGAAGGCCGTCACAGGTATCGTTGTGGACTCGATGAACAAGCTCGTCATCTCGTGCTCGTTGGATGGCACGGTCAAGTTCTGGGATTTCCTCACTGGTTGTCTGCTCGACCAGCTCGACTGGGCGCCGATGACGACCATCACAGGATGCAGGTACCATGCCGGCAGCGATCTGGTGGCGTTCTCGTGCGACGACCACTCCATCCGTGTCGTCGACATCGAGACGAAGAAGACCATCCGAGAGTTCTGGGGCTGCCAGGACACCGTGAACGACTTCTGTTTCTCGAACGATGGGCGGTGGATCGTTGCTGTGAGCCAGGACTCGACCTTGCGCGTCTGGGATCTCCCGACCAGTCATCTTATTGATGCGGTCAGGCTAGAGCGACCATGTAAGGCTGTAGCGTTCTCTGCTACAGGGGAGCACCTCGCTACTGTTACTGAGGGGGAGCTGGGAGTCGGCATCTGGACCAACAGGACCCTATATAAGCACGTGCCAACCCGGCAGGTGTCTGAAAAGGAGATGGCTCGCATGTCAGGCCCGACCACGTCCGGCGAAGGCGGGCAGGGTCTAGTCGACGCCGCGTTCGATGACGACGAGATCAGCCCCAACGAGGAGGACGCCGTCGACACGGGCCTGACTGTTGACCAACTGAGCGAGGATATTGTTACTCTGAGTCTAGTTCCCAGGAGCAGGTGGCAGACTCTGCTGCATCTGGACCTGATCAAGCAGAGGAATAAACCAAAGGAGGCACCCAAGGTCCCAGAGAAGGCGCCATTTTTTCTGCCGCCCCTGGGCGATCAGAAGTCTTCTATCCAACAAGATCCAGAGAAAGCTGGTAACTCTGGGGAAAGCACGGATCCGGCCCGGTCGAGGATTACCGGTCTCGACATGCGCCGGGCTGAGGAAGCCTTCACAGCCAAGCTGCGCGCAGGCGCTGCTTCAGGAAACTGTGAGTCTCCCAAACCCAAGACACAAGTATCGTGAGACATTTGGGCGTCGCTAATCTATCCAATAACGATAGATGACGAGTTCCTCGAGCATCTGAAGGCATTGTCGCCGTCAACGGCAGACATGGAGCTGCGGTCCCTCTCGGGAGCAGCCAGCGATAGTCGCGACGGCAGTGTCAACGAGCTCCTGCACTTCATCCACGCACTAACGACCAGGCTGGTCGCCCGGCGAGATTACGAGCTGACGCAAGCTTGGATGACGGTTTTCCTCCGGCTGCATTGCGACGAGATCACGGAGGATGACAGGCTCCTCGACGCGCTTCAGGCGTGGAAGACACAGCAGGAGCGGGAGAAGGATCGGTTGGACGGCATCGTCGGCTACTGCGGTGGGGTGATCGGCTTCATAAGAAATCCTCGGGCGTGAAAGGGGCGGTGAGAGTCCAATACAGAAAACGCCGCTAAGCGATGCGGAGCCGGCCCGGCCACTTTGCCTCAAGGAGACAAACGCAGAGATTCCCAGCCTTCACGCACCGGCTCACCGAGGACTTGACCGGAAAGGCCGACCCGCCCCGCAACGTTGCTCCGTTAGGCTACGGTAGTCCAGCAAACGAACTCAGAACGAACCAGGTTCCTGGGATCAGCAGAGACATCACAAACAGGCGGGGTATCGGACATAAATCTCCAGTTTCCAGACACGCACGACTCGGGTGGAGGAGGACCAGCTTGGCACATGAGATAACGCCATTACACATAGAACGCCATTATACCACCCAAGAAACAGGGAAACAAAGCAAAGCTTAACTTTGCCAACCTAACCCACAAACTCAAATTGACGGCCTGAAGACATGGACTAGGTGTTTCTACTAGTTGCCAATCCTTCGTCCTTTTACGCTGCGCGATTGACATTGATGCCCACTTTCTCCATCCGATGATCGAAAGATCAAGGAGACCCGGTGGCACAACCCAAATAGCCTTTGGGTGCCGCAGGGACGATTCGGCGGCGTTGAGGTCCTGCTCCGACATGAGGACACCAGACGAGCAATGTCAAAATTTTTACCCATGCCTCCGCTCTCCGCTCTCCGCTTGTCCCCGCTCGCCGGTGTCTCCTTGCCTCCTGGTTCCTTGCCCTCCTCCTCCCCAACCTCCCCCTGCTCAGGACGGAGTACCCGTGTCTGCTATGCAGACATGCGCTCCTTCCCACATGACTTTTCTGGGTCGGTCGGACTACGCGCTGCACTATGACGCTCTTTCCCGACTTTGCGTCTTTTTTTTCTCGATCCTCCCGGGCCAACGGGGGTGTTCGTCGGTCGCTCGTATGTTCTCCATAGCAAAAAAAGGTATCCACCCCCGCGTCCCACCCAGTTTTACGACATACTCCATGCCGAGGACTACTACTACTACGCAGTGCTCAGCGGTCAGGCGACGTTGGTACCTGCCTGAACCTATTTGCACAAAAAAGGAGACGAAAATGCCGACAGGAAAATGCTTTCGCTAGTCTCGCTCGTGAAAGTCGGGATCCCAAATTGGAGATCAAGCCTGTTGGTCGCATTGTATGCCAGTTTTACTCCTAGAAAATACTTTACGTACAAGGGGGCCGAGGAAAACATTCTCCTACGATCAGAATATCCACAACCACCACCCTAGCTGCTCCTACAAGTATAGCCGTTACTGTCCTTATCTCTACCTTACCTCGTATCCTACCGTACCTAGACACCTTCATCACTCTCTCTTCGCTTGCAGGCAAGAAAACAAGCAACAGACTCCGAATCCTACAAATCTTAGGTCCACCCCGTCTCGCTTCACCGTTTTAAAAACAGCACGCACAAAGAGCCATATTCCCAGCTTGTTTGGTTTCTCATATGGAATTCGTGGCCGACTTCTTCTCCCTCCTCTTGAAGGGAATACGCTGAGTCGAAGAGCAAGCAGCCCCCTATCCAACCAACTCCCCAGGAAAACTTTTCACAAAGGAACCACGCAAAACCTGGATTGAAACATACGGACGAGACACCCAGGTCCCCACATACCTAAGCAAGGGTGTTGAACTTCCTCCTCCTACCCCGTTCCTCCCCTCCCTTCCCCTCCCCATTCACGAGAAGGAAGGAGGAGCGAGCAATGTCGTCGTCATCAGGAGTCGACATGGCCCTCAGCCCAGCCGGCTCCGAGCGCCGCGTCTCGGACGGGGAGAAGCATGCTGTTGCCGGAGAGAAGAGACCGGGCGGCGGTCTGCCAGAAGCGGAGACCGGCTCGGTATCGTCCGGGGGCAAGGGCGACCACACGCATCGGAGACTCAAGCCGCGCCATGTCCAGCTGATAGGTGAGCATCACTCGCTGTCACTTGTCTCTGTTTACGTCTCTTTCTCTTTCATCAAGCAGAAGCAGAAACTCTAGTGTCCATCCACACACCCAGCTTCAATGCTCTCTTTCTTTCAATGGAACTTTTCTGTTATATGGTCTGACGCATAGATACCTAACTTCTTCCCCTTTTTTCGCTCGCACCCTCTAGGGATTGGCGGTACAATCGGCACGGCGCTCTTCGTCCAGATCGGTCAGGGCCTGCTCAACGGCGGACCGGGTAGCCTTTTCTTGGCGTTTACTATCTGGTAGTGTTGCCTCCCTCACGTTCTCCCCGAGATTTCTCCAGGAAGAACGCCTTTTCGGTTCGGCTGGTGAAGTGGTTATCTGACATACACGACTTCTCTCCCTCCCCGTCGTCGCAGGTCCGTCTTCATCCTGGCCTGCACAATATGTAAGAACCATCAAACTTGAACCATCCCAATAGTACCCTAGGTGCCGACTCTTTCTAGCGGGGAGCGGCCAGCGTTGGGGTAGCAAAAGAACAATATCCGAGTGGGATGCTAAAAGTTGTTGATATCTCTCTGCTTGTATATACAGGCCTGGCTGAGATGGTCTCGTACCTTCCCATCTCGTCGCCATTTATCAGATTCGCGGGGAACTTCGTCGACCAGGCGCTGGGCTTCGCCGCCGGCTGGAACTTCTTCGTCTTCGAGGCTGCCCTTGTGCCGTTCGAGGTCACGGCGTGCAACCTCGTCATCCACTTCTGGTCAGACGCGTATGTGGTCTTTTTTTTATTGTTATCCCGCTGTCCAGAGCCGCCATGAAGGGTTCTACACTTCGGGGCCGTACTGTCCCGACAGCGGTCACGTGGTGTTGGACCCCTATTCTCTCTTACCCAGGCAGGTCAGCGCGCTGACATTCAGAGTCATCTATACATACCTCAAGAGTGCCGGTGGGGGGTATCATCGCCATCGTCATTTTTCTGTACGGGTGCGTAACACAAAGCAACGTCCACCATTCCTTCTCTTCTATGTTTTTAGTTCTTTGTGCACTCACTCATCTGTCGTCGCGACATCAGACTTATCAACCTCCTCGCCGTGGACTGGTACGGCGAGACGGAGTTCTGGGCCGCCCTGGGAAAAGTCGTCCTGATCGTCTCCCTTCTTCTGTTCACCTTCATCGTCATGCTCGGCGGAAACCCGCTGGGTGACCGGTTCGGCTTCAAATTCTGGCAGGATCCGGGCGCATTCGCGCCTCTTTACTACGACGGCTCGCTGGGCCGCTTCCTGGGGTTCTTGCAGTGCCTGATCCAGGCCTCTTTCACCATCGCAGGGTAAGCGAGATGGCCTCTAGCCCGTATGCCTAGCTGCTTCGTCGAAGTGCTTTTGAGGCGTCTGCTGATATCTCTTTCTGGTTGTGCTGCTCGTCAGCCCGGACTACGTCGCAATGGCGGCTGGAGAGGCAGAGGATCCACGTCGGCAGCTGCCCCGCGCGTTCAATACCGTCTTCGTACGTGTCCTCTCTGCTATTCCCCCATCATCATATTCTTCTCTGCCTGACAAGATGCATCACCGGTCGTCCTATTGTTTCAGACGTACGAAGGACATGGATATGTCTACTCACTTCACCATCATGCTGACTTCGAGGTGGGAACGGCGGTCAAAGTACCGGTTGACGTGCTTCTTCGTGCTCGGCTCTCTCGCCGTTGGCATCTTGGTCCCTTACGATGACAAAGAGTTGAAGACTGCTTTTGCCAACAGCGCGCCCGGTGCTGCGGCGAGTCCCTACGTCGTAGCCATGAATCGCCTCAACATTCCCGTACTACCACATATCGTCAACGCCTTGGTCTTGACCGCCGTCTTCTCGGCAGGGAATAGTGTAAGCACAAAACCGTTTCTCACTCGTCTAATGTCAAGATATTCGCATGCCCACACCAACTACGGCAGAAAGGGTAACTGAGGAAGGCTGAAAACTAGTACGTCTACTGCGCCTCCCGCTCGCTCTACGGCCTAGCCCTCGAGGGCAAGGCGCCAAGGATCCTAGCTCGGTGCACCAAGAAGGGGGTCCCGGCATACTCCGTGCTGGTGGTCCTCGGCTTCGCGCTGCTGTCGTTCCTGCAGGTGTCCAACGGCGCGGCGGAGGTGCTTTCGTGGTTCGTCAGCCTGGTCACCGCCTCGCAGCTGATCAACTTCGCCGTCATCTGCTTCACCTACATCCGCTTCCACCGCGCGCTCGCCGCGCAGGGCGTCGACCGCCGATCCCTGCCCTACCGGGGCTGGTTCCAGCCGTACGCCGCCTGGTTCGGCCTGTGCGGGACATCCGTCATGGCCCTCATCGGTGGATATACCGTCTTCCTGCCGGGGAGGTGGAACGTGCCCAAGTTTTTGTTCTCGTGAGTTTTTACCTTCCTCGTCCCTGATCTTACTCCTCGACGTGTGAACCTCCTTCTCTTCCATCCCCACAAACGAGCCGAGCCGAGTCGAACCAGTCCGTAAGGGTCCCTTGTTTTTCTCGAAGTTCCTGTGGAGAGTGGTGATTAATGCTCTGAGTGCCGTCACGGACGGGGTAGGTACACGATGGTCGGTGTCTCTCCGGTCTTGTTTGTAGGCTGGAAGCTCGTCAAGCGCACAAAGTTCCTCGCCCCCGAGGAGGTCGACCTGCGTAAGAACCTGGCCGACATTGAAGAATATGAGCGTCATTACGTCCCGCAGCCGTCCAAGTACGTTCGACCCCGTTGTGTCCAGACACCTCCTCTTCTCTCAGCATGCTTTCTTCATCTTAGAACCCCCTTCTGCACCCAAAGTCGTGCGCTGACGGAGTTGGACCGGCTGTCTTCGCTCTCTAGGGGCATCTACGCGAAGGTCTTGGACTTCTTGTTTGGATGATAGTAGGCTCGTGGCCCGAGATGGGTCGAATCGCCGTCGAGGAGATATGAGCGCAATACACAACGAAGTCGGCGAGTCATAGTCGGCCAGGCAGCGAAGGCCAGGAATGTTACAGTGATTTCCTGCCGTAGCTAGTCCGTGACCACTAGCCTTCTCGGGCCCTCGAACTCGGGCGATCGTTTGCGGGTTCATTCGCAGCGGCATGTGGTAGTCGACCGCGATACACTGTCGAATCTTTCGTCGAGTACAGTCCTAGAACAAATATCCAGCCACCTGCGACTTCCTCTGCAGCTTAATCGTCAGTCCAAGCGTTGTCGGTGTCGGGGCTCCCTCTGCATGGCCAATCGTCAGCCACTGCGTCGGCAAGGAAACACATGAGTCTGCCCAGCCAGCAAGCGTACTCGAGCGACGTCATCGTGGGGTCTCGGTAGTGATTTCCATTTTGTTCTTGTCGTGCCCTTGAGGCCCTGATCCCCAGAGCCCCTGACCTCCTCACCTCATGTTCCTAGCCTCTGAACCTGATCAAGAGTCCCCCTCTTAGCTTCAGCGTACCACGATTATTCTGTTATCGTCAAGCTGCACCAGTGAACCAATCGAATCCTATCCTAGGAGCCGGGGCTATTATCGAACAGAGCATGTCGTCATTGGGACTTCGGTGCTGCGGAGTGGGTGCCGTCGGGGTCTTCGAGCTTGCTGTTTGACGCTGGTCTGGCTACCCCTTTCTCTTGACCCTCACCATGCCGCTCTCCCTTAAGGTCCAGGAAGCCAAGATACTTGTTCGATCGTTCGGGATTGAATGGGTGTGGATTGATGAAGCCATCGCAAGAAATATTTGCGTGCGGAATCATCTGCCCCTTTATATGCCATGTGTATCCCCTGGCTCCCACAATCGCCATTTCTCGGCACCCGGTTCGACTCACAATCATTCGAGCAAGCCGGGGGCGAGCAGTATGAAATACCTGGACACGAGGACGTCACTCGCACAACAGCTGACATGCATCGCGGCTGATATTCTGGAAATATCTAAGAAGCCTGTTAGGCTCGCTGCAATCTAAATGAAGTCCAGACACAGCCGCATCCGGCAGCCCCTTTAGCCAAATCCTCCAAGCCGGCGGCGGCGGCGGTCGTTGGCCAACACCGGGTACAGAAAGCTGTCGGCGCCTGTGAGGCTGAACCGGAAGATGTAAGTCAGTATAGCTCTAGGTCACCTTGTCATCCTACATAATCTGGACTTCAGGCACAAATCGGTGGCGAGAGTCACACGCTTGTTTGCCCTTTCTTCCTTCAAACTTTTGCCTGACAGGAAGGTTGTCACACGACGACAAAGGAGAAGCTCTCAATAGCCTGCAAGTCCTTCCTCAGCCGTCTGGAGGTACAGACTTAGCCGGTGGACAGAAGTGTCTCTGGCCTATTACCGAGTGATCGTTTTACACAAACCCCTACTAGTCTGGCACTAGGACATAACGACAGACAGCACCGGCCTTGCCAGCGAGGGAGGATGTTACACGCCGGACTACCTTGGTGAATCGGAAGCAAACATCTGGGAAAAGTGGCAAGTGACCCGAAACGGGCGTTTTGAAACAACGGAAGGGATTGAGATGTCCAAACTAAGAGCACTCGGAGGCTGAGTGAGTGAGACCAGTCAGGTGGCGGATGGTGCATCAGGAACGGAAAGTAGAAGGAACACTCCGGAAGGGAAGGAAAAGAAGCCATGCAGCCGGAGAGAACAAGAGAAGCGGGCTGAGAAGGGCTGTCGAGGAGGGGAGCAGAGCGACGACGCATCGACGGACTGTCTGTTCGCCCTTCGCCTTTGCAGATGCAAGATGGGATTGTCATCCCATCGTGCGTTGCAGCACATTGACGGACGGCCCTCTTGCAACCCTTCGAGTGGTATTAGCAGGGACCGGGTCTCTTCGGTCTCCTCGCTCCGACGTCTCCGGTGGCTCCGGTTGGGCGCGGTTTTGGGTTTCGTCCCATCGCCAGACCCTCTGGAAGGCGAACAGAGCGAAGATCACGAACGGCATTGCTGCCGAGGAAGGAAAGGAAAGGGGTGGGCCATCGCAGTTCGTCCCTTTTTCTGCCCGCCTCCTCGCGCATCGCCGTCACCTTCCATCTCGTCTTGCGGACGCATGTACTGATCGACTGCTCTGCGGTGCATCTCCTGAGGCAGTTGAGTGGCGGCGACGGTGATCTGGGGCCACGACGATGGAGGGAAATATGGAGTGAAGCAGGGACAAGGGGCCGAGGAGATGGAGGGGGGCGTTGGTGAGTTGGTGAGCTGGTCGGATGCAATCCGACGGCGGCTCGTCTGCATCGACAACCACATCGGATGAGGTCTGTGGAAGCTCGTCTCAGGTGCTTCTAGAAGGGAGCATGATGGTTGGCGAGAATCTCGGCACCAAAAGGCAGAGGCGAGCATTGAGGTGAGTGGAAGAAAGGGTATCCCCGTCTCCGGCCTGCAAGGGGGTGACATCAGGAACAGATCCTCTAGTGAGTGCTCTAGTGCCTCGCAGAAGCTCGCTCTCCCAACCGCAGTGATGGGAGGGACGGGATGGAGGAGACTCTGTGAGGGGAGCTGGTGGGACAAGAGGATGGTTGTCAAAACGGTCCGATAACTGGTTCAGGACTCGAGACTCAAAACACAGATCAGCTGGTGGCAAAGAGCTACTCTCGATGTTGTAACAAGGGCCGCTCCGTCAGACTTTAGCAGCCGTCGACCTCAGACAAGGGCGGAACCCGGTAGGGCTGATGATGGCGACGGCGAAGACTGCCGAGCCCGCTCGCTCATCCTTCTTCCCTTATCGCGAACAGCATTGATGTCCTCCCACCATAGTTCCTGAGAGATGGATCTGACGGGGGGCATGAGTGATGAAGGGGAAGGAACGGACGGCCAACGGCGGGGCCCAGGTGAGGACTAGACTCTCTGAGACTCTGAGAGAGGGAGGGAGAGTCAGTTAAAGCATACGCTTTCCGTATCGGGACGAGACGGGATGTTTGGCGGCGAGCGTGGGATATGCACAGCGAACTGGGAGCATGCCTGCTTGCGGGCAGAGTTGCTTCCTGTAGTGCACACACCTCGCCTCAGCCGCTCTTGCAGCTGTCCTCCATGCACAGCGGCCCTGCCACCGTCCAATCAACAGCCTCGACTGCTCGACCGGCACGGCACACTTTCAGGTCCGACTGGGTGGCTACATTTAAGGATCTAATTCAGGAAGACATCCAAAAGAGGAGAAAAAGTGAGGAAATATTGGCCATGTGACTGACGGTGGAAACCAAACGAGAACAAATGAGTGAGAGTAAACTAGATAGCTATAGGAAACCCTTCAACTCTGGCACCCCTGAGCCACTTCGTTACCATCGCGGCGAGTTCCGGACACCCTAGCTAACAGATTGGTCCCCAACCATGGCCCCAGACCATCTGAACTCACCTTGAGCGAGACCAGCCAGAGATCCTGAGCCAAACTCGTAAAGGACACTCGCTGGGGGGAGGGACAGAGAAGGCAATGGCAACCATGCGATCCGAGTAGCGAATCCACGGCACGGAAACGGTCACAAGGGTCGTTCCGAAACCTCTCTCCACCGCGAGGTTCGAATAAGAAAGTACCGGTCGGTTCCGGGGAGGGGGATGAGACAGGGGTTTCTCGACCAATCAGAGTAACTCCGCAACACCCGGCTAGGTCTGTAAGAGTAAGAGGTGACGACGGAGAAAAGAAAGACGGAGGAAGGAAGGAGAAAAGACAGAGAGAGGCTCGAGCTCGAAACATGAACATCCGTCTTGGTCCGTTCATCTCTGAGTGTGTGTGTGTGTGTGTGAGAAAGAGAGTGAGAGAGAGAGAGAGAGGAAAGCGCGGGGATCCGGGGTCTTTCTGGGGGAAGCGTGTTGTGTCATGCAAGAACCATGGATCCGATCTCGAAAATAAGAATGGGATGACAGAACGATTTCTGGAGGAACGGCTGCAAGGGTTCGTTCGCCACCACACCCGTTGTTCGTCCGTCTGTGGGTGGGTTGGGCGATAAAATTCCATCCATGTAAGAACATGTAGGAGAAAGAAAGAAGAGACTGAGTAAAAATTTCGAAGACCACGCGCGATCCGCCAGGGCTCTCTGGAGAGATCGGAACAGTTTGATCGACTGAGAGCGAAATGACGACACACCTTCTTCCAACATCCCTCCAGTGGATCATGGATTGATCATAGAGACCGTTTTTCTTTCTTTCTCCGTTCTCGTTCTTTTTCGCTTCCCCATAAAGCCATCACCGAGAAACGGAGAGCCCTGACTGATGGTCTGGACTCTGGGGGTTCTCCCCGCGACAGGGACGGAGATAACGCTCGCAGGCGGCCTGAGCACCCCTGCATAATACCCAAAACAGGAAGTGTGTCAACGCCGAGCGGATGTTGTGAAGTCTTGGTGCCATTGGGTCTGGGTCTGGGCCTATATCGAGATGGAGAAATGTACGAAATAAATGCCTTTCTTACTTTGCTCATCAAGGAGAGTTTCCTTCACCTAGGTAGTCGTAGCCGCTTGCCTCTAGAGACACCATGGCGACAAGGACCGGAAGCGCGCGACAATTTAGGTGTACCTACCAAGCATGGCGAATTGGAAATCTAACGCCGCTTGGGAATAGGAATCTAAAGAGACCAAAATTCTCAAAGAATATAAACGTAATGTCAATCTTTCTCACTGGAAAAATGCACTATATGCGGCTAGCCGTCGCCGTAGAAGACGCATATCCGGAGTTGTGTCCAGTAAGACGTAGCCGCCGTAGCGACATCCGGAGCCGATACAGGCGCCCGCCATCGCTAAAGAGAAAAGGGGGAACTTTGATTACCGCGGCGCAATGCCAGACGAGAAACCGGTCCCGCGAGGTAGTAAAAAAAAGAGAGGCCAGAAAAAGAAAAATCAATAATACCACTACTGGATGGCTTGCGTGTGTTCTGAACCATCTCCTTCAGTTCCACGGACGACGGTCGGTCGTCGGTCGGTGAGCCCTGAGTGGCAACCCCGCAAACCGCAAACCGCAAACCGGTTTGGTTTCCCCCGCAATGGCAGCCGCCACCCTGCCACCCACGCACCCACGCAAACCCACGCAAACACATGCGCCAAACCTCCTCCGTTATGCTCCGTTTCCTAAACCTAACGTGGGTATGGGCGGACGGAGGTGGTGGGTGGGATTCGGAGTGATCTGAGCGCCCCAAGTGCCGCTGCCGTTTCCCAAGCCCTAGTCCCTGACGCCCCCTTGTCGCACTGCTGCAACCCGAGGCGGACATCCAGGGCCCGTTTTGGTGAAGGAAACCCTTCCTTTTCCCACTTTCTTGGAGAACAAGGGCCTGGGGAGTGAAAGAGGAGGGGGAAGATGCAGAAGAACAAGGGAGACAGGAAGGAGAAAAAAGGAATTTAAAAGAGATAAGGTTAGAAAAAAGATCCTCGATCTTCTTCCATGAGATCAGATCGATGGATGGAACCCTATGATGTTTACTTTGCAAGCAGTCTCTGGAGACTTGTACATGTAAAATGCGAGGGAAAACAGGAAACTGATAGAGAGATGGGCAGACAGGCAGACAGACAGACAGATCGTCCGGAAGCCGGATAGTCCTAGAAGAGTAGCAGCAGCAGCAACAACAGCAGCACAGCAGACGAGTGAGCCTCATCAGGCCTGAACCGTATCTGATGGCTCACTTTCAAACAGCAGGATTGCGTACAGATCACCAGAGGCCAAGGAAGAAAAAGAGAAAAAGAGAAAAAGAGGATGTACCACTGCATACCTCTGGATTATGCCGGCTGGGATCTCTGGCTGCAGTCTCACCGTCTGAAGTTTTCCTCGGGACCAGAGAAAACACACACACATACACACAAGCCGGGACTTACACAGAACAGCGCGCATGGAAGGCAATCTCCTTCATGTCGTTTGCCCCTATCGAACTTTCTTCTTCTTGTTCTTCTTTCTCCTTTCCCTCGGATCCAGATCTGCGGATCCGGTACGGCGCATGAGAGAGGCATCGACTCTGTAGAACAGAAGCGAGGTGTGGAAGTAGAGCAGCAGCAGCAGCAGCAGTAGCAGTAGCATCCAGAGCAGGAGACGATGTGACCGAACCAGCAAGCTACAGGACCGGGCACACACAACAACCTCCTCCTCCTCATCCTCCTCTAATCTCGCCAGTCGTCGTTAGCAGGTGGTTGCTCACTCACTCGCGAGTCTTTCATGTGTCCATCAGGCCAGCCGAAGTCTCGTGTGAGAGAATCATGAGGTAGGTAGGTAGGCGAAGATAGGAGGCAGTAGGTACCGAAGCAGGCAAGCGGATGGACGAGTAGACCCTGCCCATCATATCAGCCACACAACTCATGTGCTTATCGGTCTTTTGTCCTATTTCCTTGTCTACCTACCTATCTCTTTTTCTTTGCTCACCGGTCATGCGCGCCGTCACCAAATCAGATCGGACCAGACAGTCCCAGCAAACTACCTACCTACATTCACTCCGCATCGCATCCTCCGCAACTCCTTCTCCGGCCCGGCCCCCAAAGAGGAAGTCCTCTGCTCCCTCGTGGCAATAGACCAAATAAGAACCCGCCAACCCACCGCGAGGGCCCAAACCAAGCAAGCCAACGGCACTGCTGCAGAAAGAAAGAACAAAAAAATTGCTTACAGACCTACAAACCTAAGTGGGACATACATACATAGAGCAAGCGGCGGGCGCAGGCACGGGGCGGGAGAGACGGATGTGGCGGGCAGTCTTCGCAGCACCAGTGATTGAGTCGAAATTGACATAATTAATATAACCCAATTAAATATCGCGATTCGCTTCCGGCGATAAACTCGGCCAGCCCAACCCACACTCCTCCCTTTCCTCTTCCGCCACCCCTGAACCCTACCTGACTGACCGACCGTAGGGAAAAGGGAGTGTGATGTGCGTGCGCGTTGGGGTGTGTGGGTAGGTAAGGTGCTAGGTAGGTAGGTATGTTGGGAAGGAGATTTTTGTTAGGTGGTAGTAGTGTAGGTGAGGTCAGGAAAGACGACTGTCGATAGCTGCCGTCCACGTCTTTCACTTACTCTCGTCTCCCTTCCCCCTCCCCCCCTTTTCCAATCATTTTAGAAACGATTTGCATTTGCCGACGTGACAGAACAGTCTCCTTTCTCTCCTCCTCATTCGTTCATTCCTGATGGTCTCTCCTATCTCGCTTCTGAGGTTCTTGCTCTGAATCGGGTAGGTGATTTGGGCCATTCGTGATAGTATCAAAGGGGGGGAAAGGGGCGTGCGTGTATACAACCTTCTCTACCCACCCTCCTCCCCAGCCTTCGCCATCTATTTCACCCGGCACGTGGTTTTAATATCTCCTCACACCTACCTTCTCCCCCTTCTCCCGATCAGTAGCGGCAGCAGCAGCAACGGTTGGCAACGGAAGGCTCCTCGATGCCGGCTGGCAAGGATTGGCCTTCTTTCTTTGCCCCTCCTCCTCTTCCCGTTTGCCCCCTTCCAACCACCCCTGATCGTAGGTCTACGAACAGCAAGACGTGTCAGGTGAGGGCCGTCGTTGCTCTCTAAGAGAACGGGGAAGGGGGCAGTTATCTCCCTCCCTCCTCTGTTGTTGGAGATAGATTGGGAGGGTGGGCGGCCATTGCTTAGAGAGGACGTGTGAAGGGAGACAAACAGAGAGACTGGTCGGCTCTGTGTGTGGCTGGTTGTGGCCGTTGGGCCCCTCCTCCCCTCCCCTTCCCCTCCCTCTCCAGCGGCACAATACTGCCTAAGTCTGTGGTGTCCACCAACAGGCACAGAGAATAGAGGCATTTCGGTAACCAGCGACGGACTCTGTCGACCGGGTTTTGGCCCTCGACGTACCTGCTTCCACCGCGTGCAGTTCAGGTACCATCGTCTAAGAAGTTAGGGGGAAAAAGGGAGATCTGCGAGGCACGGCCAGCCAGCCCGGGGCGGCCGCGGACGGGAGCTATTGTCAGTCGGGCGGGAAGAGAAGGGAGAACAGGAAAAAGAAAAGAGAAAAGTGGTGACCGAAAGGTAAGACGTGTGTGTCTGTCTACCAAGATGCGCAGACGCCGGCCGGGTTGCAACAGCAGCAGCAAGTACACACAGACGACGGCGGTCCACAGGGCCTGTTGGTAGCCCAAGCCAAAAGAAAAGACGAAGAAGAAGAAGAGAGAAAAAAAAGGAGGTCTGATGCTAGTGCACTGTAGCAAGCAGAGCAACTCCGTCTGCCAAGCCTCGGGTGGCGTTCACGATGCGTGCAACAGTAGCAGTGGCAACACAGCGAGCGATGATCACGCTTTGCCGGCAGGCTCCGGGGGGGATGGAAGGAAAGGGGGATGGGATGGTACAGGCCAGCTCTCGTATGAGAGGCTAGTCTGTCCTGTCTCGAAATTGGAAAGACAAAGTCTACCTTCCCACTTCGAGGAGGAGGAGCATGTGCAGCGGTAGTGTCCCTTTGTGACTCGCTTCTCTGGCTCTACTGAAGCTAAGCACCTAGGTAGGTAGTCATTGATGGTATCACGACTTTTAGTAGATGCACTCCGCCCGCGCCCAGGCACACGCCCCCCTCCCCCCTCCCTCTATTTCCTCCCTTCGTATATTGGGCACGATGGAAAGACGGGCCCCATGCCGAGGAGGAGGAGGACCGGCACGTTCCCCCCAATAACGACGTGTTGGAAGGGGTGGGAGAAAAAAGACGGTGTGCGTGATAAGTGAGGCCACGAGGGAGAGGGAGAAAGACGTGGTCTGGCAGGCAGGGCATGTTGGGTGCGCATGCCATAGTAGGACACCATTTTAATCTAATTCGCCAAATTGGGGAACCGCTGAGCAGGGACTGACTGACCGACTGACTGCGGGTTGAGAAGTTAGTTGGTGCCTACAACTCAGACTCATGGACGAGGTTATATTTTGTCAGCTAAGGTGAGCAAAGTCGGGTGTGTGTGTGTGTGTGTGTGTGTGTGCTCTGCGTGCTTCGCCAAGGAGTGAGTACGTTGGAAGGTTGGAGGTAGTGAGGGTAGAAGGACGAGGGTCAAGGGCGGGCAGGCTGGCTGGCAGGGGATCGCCCCCGGCCGGTGGCCGACGGTAGATGGATGTACTCCACCCAGACAAGCTCGCAGTGGAGTACATCGGAGGCTTCTTCTGTCGTCGATATTGTCTGTAGGTAGGTAGGTGGCGAGCGGCAGAGGCAGGCCAGGCCAGGTGTACTTGAACGCACAAGCTTGCTTTTTGCTGCCACTGCTTACCACTCGTTGTCAAAGCCAGAACCGCCCAGCGGGAGACGGCGGGGGTTTCACCATCAAAATAGCCTGCCGCCCCCGTTCAGGTGCAGCGTCCTAGCGCACGCATTTCCCTCTTCTCCCTCCGTGAGTGGGCCGTGTTCGCAACCAGAAAAAGTGCAAGTCTGTTCGATTACGGCACGCGAAAGGCGCTGAGAAAAGATCGAGGCACTCGCCATGACTAATGAGAGTATATTGTCGTGCACACTTGTCGCTGAAGTAGGTAGGTAGGTAAATTGTTCGTGCAGCCGCCCCGTCCAAGATGCGGACGGTGAATATGTACTGATTGGGGGAGTTTTGAGCAGTCGGAATGGCTAGCCTTGCTGCGTCCCCATCTCAGCCGCGTATTGGTGACAAGTTTTGTTTCGAAGCCACGGAGCACGGCTGGCTGGAGGTGGTGCACCCGCTCCGTTTTTTCTTAATCCGTTTTTTTTGGAGTGTGTGAGACCTGAAACAATCCTCCAATAGACGCGGAGCGTCCTTAAACAACGGCAATGGCCATGTGTTTGTTGGATGGACACAGGAATGCATTGTCTCTGTAGACTAAAGACTCATGGTCAGAGAGGAGGCAGGAAGGAAGACGGAGAACGGGCGATGGATGTCCGAACATACAGGCTTCTTGGCGGTCATGTGTTCTTGACATCGGCCCTTATGCTGCCCTGCCTTGAAGGTAGCATCGAGGGGGAGCGCCAGCCGTCTGCGCGAGACTGCTAGAGCGATCCGGAAGTCCACACGTGCCTTTGCCCTCCCGAATCCCTTGCGTTACAAGGCATCAGTGCTCTTCCCAACCAGGAAAGAAGAAGACGGCTGGGCGGGCAGTCAGTCATCAGTGAGCCAGCCGCTCCTCTGAAAAGCGAGCTCATCCGAGCTGTACCTTTTCTTTGCTCGAGATATGAAGGAGGGAGGGGCAGGCATACGACGAAATCTCGTTTGTCATGTGAGCTGCTGTGAGTGTGTGTGAAAGGGGTGTGAATCGGCATATGGAAAGATGGCAGCTACCCATATGTCCTCCTCCTGTCCGACAGAGGCACATGTATGTAGGAAAGAAGTCGGCCCCGAGAGAGAATGACAATTTGTGTGTCCATCCGTACCTACCGAGATTGGTAAGGTGAGGAGCAGACAACGAGTCTTGGTCGGCGACCCGATGGGTAGCGGAGGCAGCAAGGCAAGCAAGGGTGGCTAACGATAGTCGGGGCGACCTTCTCTCATTACGCCGTAGCGTACACACACTTTGGTTCACACTTTGTGCGCGTGCCATGTTGGGTGTGCTCTGCAGGAAGAATTTGATTGACGTCTAGGAGTTTCGGACCGTCGGCCGGGGTGGGAGGGTTTCCTCAATCTGACGCCACAGGCCAAGGCTTGCAGGGGGGTTCCATCACGGAATCTGATCCCTGTAGCGCCCTGCCGCGTGCCCGCCGTTGAGCTGGTGTGTGGCACACGTGGGCGGTAGGCTAGGGAGGGGGACGAGGGGTTGGTTAGTGGTGGTTGTTAGCGATCAATTGATGTGATTGATCCTAGCATCCCAGCATGACGAACCGACAGGGTTCAGGGGGCCCCTGAGCTGCCACTCAACGTTTCTTCGTTCTTTCTGAACCTTCTGCAGAATTGCCCGAATGGTGCTGCTGTGTGATCTCATGGAACTAACTGTCAATTGTCATGGCCGGCATGATGCAAAGCCCCAAGACGCCAGCCATCACAACATCGGCGGCGTCGTGCAAGATTTTCTCTCACAGGGATCCTAGCCCTAACGTCATCCATTTCCAGTGGTAACTGAGACATCCGTTGCCGACTCGCCGCTGCGGTGACGAGGCGGAAGCCACATCCGCGTGTGTGTGATGGATGACTCGGCGAAGAATTGAAATAAAAAAGCTCCGTCCATTCAACGATCCCGACCGATTCCTCCCTCCGTCCGGCGTCTGCCTGTCCGCATGATGCATGACCTTACTGGCGCGGCGCCTTTCTTTCCCAACGAGAGGTTTTGCATCTGTGCTTCTGCGTGTGCAGGCATCCAGTCTTGAGCTCGGGACCGAAATCGTTGTGCCCGGGCTTTTCTGCGGCGGTATGTTGAACAAATCTCCAAGCCACGCAAACTTGATTCGATGAACACCAACTACATCACAACTCCCTAGCATTTGAAGGTATGGCACAGCACTTGCTGGCCATGATGGTGCTTGACAGTTGGGAAATGAGGGACTCTATTTCGACCAGTGGGGAGGATTTGATGGTACAGGCAAGTGTGTGGTGTTGGACGCAGCCAACTCACCAGCATCTTCGTCATGTTCAATTAAGGTTTGGGCTGGAGCATGAGTTCTCGGGAGTTCCTCAAGCCCGGGCGCCTGCTTGTCCTTTCGGGGATACGAATATACCTAGGAAAGCAAAAATGAGCTTCTCTGTCTGCACGCTGCAGGCGCATGTTTAGATTATCAAAGATCAATGCCGTCCCCGTCTGGCGCGCAGATACGGAGAAGTGGCTTCGTGCTATATTGTTCGTGCCTCTTTCCTGTCCATCAATCCGGGTGGTTGGAGCCGATAATCCGTCCCTGACTGGAACTGAGAAGACGTGTTGTGTTAAGTTAAGCCGCAAGTCGAGCTGCAAGGACTGGATGTTCTCCGGAAAGCAAGCGCATGAGGTTCCGTGAAATGAATGAATGGCGACGGGTCGTCATAGACTCGCAGTAGAACACTATGCTATACGTTCGTTGGGAGCGAGGAAAACGAGGCTCCGTCGCGATATTGGTTGGTTTCTGGTACTCGACGTGCGAAAGAATTGCAGTATATTGAACAGTCGAATCATCAGTAATGATGGTTTGCTGGTTTAGTGGTGAACTAACCCCTGTTCCGCACCAAGACACCCCTGAAGGCCGGAGCTTTTCGTTTCGTTTCAATCTCGAAGAGCCCGAGAAACTTGCTTGATGGAGGGGTCCCTGACATTTTTCTTTGTCGCCGTCTTCCCAACCCTCTCGTCCCTATCTCGGCTCTTATTACAACACCTATTGGCCTTGTTTGGCCCATCTCGATATTAACTCACCACCACCAGCCACGAGCACAGTCGAATGGCTGGCCCTCGCGAAGCGAAAGAGGAGGGAGGCTGCAGGCCATGGCCACGGCCGGACCTGCGTCAGTCATATGCAGTCTTCCCTTTCCCTGCTACCCAAAGGTGTGGTGAACGGTTGAGTCTGGGAGCTAGCTGTGGAGGGCAGGTCGTGACACACGCGCGATATTAGGCCGGGCCTTCAACATCACCATCGTCATCCATCGCCAGCTGACCGCTTCAAGAATTTTCCGATATGTACCTAGCTCTGGCAAGGTTCCACGCAGTGTTCTTCGTCTGGGCCGCGTTGGTCATCAGCTGGTCATACGAGGACTCTTTCATACGACACTTCGTACGGACAATCTGAAGATTTTCAATGCAAAAGATATTAACTCTTGCAGAGCTTTCCTCAACGGCATCGCGGTGTGGTCTCTGGCGACCTTTGTGTGGCGATCTACCTTCACACATTGATTGCGGTGGTACGCTACCATTGTTTTCAGCTCCTGTCCAGCACTGTCCAGCACGTAATCGCCATCACCAGACTCCATTCACTTTATATTGCCCAGGACTATCTTGGACGATCAAGCGATGCCTACAGTTCTCATTCCCCGCAAATGGCCACTGCCGTGATTGTTGTGGTTGCTACCTACCTATCATACATGCCTCGCTCCTCTTGTCTCTTCTTGTCTCGGGATTTGGATATCGCCCCGTCGGAAGCCCAAACTGGCAAGAAGTGACACATGACGGCATTTACGAAAAAGTCGCCGCTCCCAGTGAAGCAGAGGAGGAAGAAAGCGTCGTCGTCTGATATCGCTTGCGCTCTCATCTTGGGATGCTCGTTTCGAACCAGCCATTAGCAAAGAGTGTTCGATGATTGACATCTCTAACATCCTGCTACTTCGGACGAACAACTCTTGCTCTCCCGCGTGTGGGGGAGGGACTTAGTAAAAGAAGGGCCTAGGGTTTAGCACAGGACACAGGAGATGGTATAGCACGTATAACATAGCAACAGGCACATATAACCTGCCCTGCCGTCTTCGTTCCGTTCCTACCTAGGTTATGTTCTGGGACGTTGGCTTCTCGGCTTCTCGAAGTGCTTGGTTGGACGGAGCTGGTGTATGGTGTGGCAGAGGTTTGGTACGGAGTGGCCTTCCCCTCTCATCACCTATTCGCTTGCTTCCGTTGGAACGAGGGAGCCACGTTTTGCTCACGATGTGTACGGTGTGTGTGTGGGATATGGGTGGGATTTTCAGAGTGATTGGTCAGTGCAGGTGGTGATCGGAATAGGAAGGACGAGTCTACATACCACCCAAACAATGGGGATGTTCAGCTGTTGTCTGTTGATTAAGTGCTAAATGACATGGACTAACACCAATCGCTCCTTCGCCGGGAGCTGTCGAACAAAGCAACAAGTCCACATGGCATCGCGCGTCTCGCTGGATCACTGTGGACCGTGGCAAAGATGCAACGAGGCAAATAAAAAAGAGGAATTCGAAATTCAAGGTCCAATTCGGGACTTGCCTCTTTCATGATTGGTGCGGGCTCCTCGGCGACACTCTGACCGAGAACGCTTCGCGCCAAGCCTGTGAAGGCTTAGCGGTGCACAATAGCGTTAGGGATGGCACAGGCCACCTCCACTCCCGCCACTCCCCCATACGATCCGCTCCAGTCTCGTTCGGTCCGCGTTCGTCCAGACTCCAGATCCTCGCATACCCTCGCACCCTCGCCAACTCTTCGATGTCACGTCGGCCCAAGACCCAAGTGGAACTTGCGAGCCGATTCTAGCTTTTCCCTTTCTTTTTGCTGCCTTCCTGGGGAGGCGTTCAGGCGCCTGGCGTCCTGGCGTCCCATGCTGATTGACGGCCTGCTGGGCTCGGCTGGGCTGGGCAGGTCGGGCGGGGTCGAACGAACGAAGATGAGGCCTGGTGCCTTCACATCGATCTTTCGTTCATGCTGACGCTTCTTCAGGTTCCGGCCGGACGGCGTCCACTTTGGCGACTCACCTGGGTGGTGCATCCGGGGATGTTTCAGCACCAAGAGAGCAGGAGATGATGGCCAAAGGGGAGAAAAAAACGCCGTGTTCCCAAAGCTGGTGTTCGGCAATATGCTACCGAGTGTGCTACAAGTGCGTTCGCCAGCTATGGATAGACACACACGCACACACGCCTCCATCCCGTCGAGCTGCAATGCTTATGGCCTGCTTCTTTCGCTTCGGAGGATGAGGCTTGACAAGAGACTACTCAGTGCTCACTCTCTCCGGAATACATGCCCATCTATCTTTGTCTGTAGGGCTTCTGGGGTTCCTATCTGGGGAACTGGGGTCCCGGCCGACGGCTTGCCAGCGCCGCCGCCGCCGCACACAAGCAGCAGCGCCAGCGGGACTCAACGGGACCCCAGCGGCAATAACCTTGCCTTTCGTGCAGGTCGTGGTCACATCCCTGCTCTCTCTTCCCTCTCTCGCCCTCTGCACTTGTTCCTTTCTCTGGCTCGAAAAGCGGGACCGTCCAGGAGCTACGCAGGAAAAGTGTGACGCTGGAAGCAGAACGATGTGGGCAGCAGCTGTGGGCAGTAGTGGCTAGCAGCAGCACGACGGGAGGGGAGGGGAGGGATCACAGCGCAGCACAGCACAGCACAGCTCCAGGGTAGGAGAGACAAAATTAAAGCCCTCACTCGCTCGCTGGCTCCCTCTGAATCCATCCATGGTCATATTCGGGCTCACGTTCTTAGTTCACTCACACATATACACACACTCTCTCTGCACACTTTTGCTGTGTTCTTCCCATCACATCCTGCCCGCCTCCCGTCCCGCCGCCGCCCATATTGTTCTCTCAATATAAATGTGATACCTCGATATTGCCTCCGAAGGAGACGGGCACGCAGCGCTCGCCAATCGCGGCCGGCCTGATCATCGAGTGAACTCCTCTAGCTCATCTCCAGCAGCCTCCTTCCCTCTCTCTTTGTTCAACTTTGCATGCATGCCAAGCCTACGGTCGTAGTCGCAGGAAGTGCTGCTGCTGCTGCTGCGAGGAAGCAGGAACGAAAGCTGGGGACAATTACCGACCTAACGTTGCTGCTTCGATTTATTTTATTTTATATTCATTCTTCTTAGTCTTGGTCCTTTCTGGTTTGCTCTGCGGATTTGGGATCCCTCGGCCCTTTTGGATCGGCCTGCCTTCCCTCCGCTCCCCTCGTCTCGTCCGGAGGGGGGCAAGGGTAAGCATCTATCTCGTCTCAGACGGCAGACATACTAGGACAAAACAAAAAGGTTGCGACAAACAGCAGATACCGGCCCAGCCATCACAATATCACCACTCTCGAACGGAAACCGCCTCTAGACGGCTGTCGTACTCATAGCAGAGCCAGCACACGGCAGGCGGCTGCAGGGAGCCGAAGGAGGCGATATCTTCGATACGAGTTCACATCGCCTTCCCACCATCCTCTGCCCCCATTTCAACGCTGGCTATCTGCCCGATCGTGAAGCCTTATAGGAAGCTCGACAGTACGCCCAGACCTACCTACACCACAAAGCGGTACTCTCATCTCGTTTTCATGAACGTGAACCCTAGCCACACGAAGTGGTGTGGTCTCGAGCAGGCCTAGATCCTTAAATCAGACTTGCATCGTCGTTGGCTCCGGCAGGCTTCTCCAGAGTAATAAATCGCCGGCGGCTGGTTGGTCTGTCGAGAGCGGGAGAGTCGTCAGGTATGGCCTCCTTCATCCCTTCCCCAGCTTCTGAGTCTGGCTTCCTGTAATCTTCGTTGATTGCTGCCCACACCCCTGCCAGCCGTCCCCGTCGCCCGTGGCCACCTCACAGTGGATGTCCTCTTTTTTGCTTCCTCCCACACCTCCTGTCCTCCACCACCCCATCCCTTGTCCGTTCACTCCATCCTTGTCTCCCCCCCCTCCCCAAATCCATCCCTTCCTCTCTACACCCTAACCCCGCCATGTGGTATTTGGCCATCGTGCAGATACAGTGCCACTAGCTGGTAATGGTTTCTTGTCGTTTTCTTCTGCTGCTGGACCCGATGCCCGTGCCGTGTGGGCCATCAACCATCAACCGGTGGTGGTGATCTTCTCCCACTGTTTTGGGGTCCGTCAATGCTGGCCAGCATATCATCATGCTCATGCCTCGCCTTGCTTCTCGTTCCTTTCCCCACAGTCCAGCAGCACCTAGCACTTTCGGTCCGTCCAAGTACCGTTCGTCCACTGACCAAGAACCAAGACGAAGGTACCTTCCGTTACCTGCCACCTCAGCACGTCGCCTCCGGATCCCGACGTTCGCCAAGCCAAGTCCAGGCAAGCAGGCAGGCAGACGAGATATTCTATAGAGCGCCGTCATCTATAGATATCTTCACCTTCCCGCCTCTAGAGTCGAGGGAGCTGGCCTTCTCGTCTGGCTAATTTCAGTCAACACACACTCATCTCTACTCTCTTTATTCCCCCTTCTGTCAGACATAGCTAAGCTTCAACCAACTGTCCTCACTCGTTCGAAGTTGGCTGTCTTTTCTTGTCTTTTCGCGACACTATATATCTCTCTATATTCTGTCTATTCGTCTTTCTCTTCACGATACTGCTTATTAGCTAATATCGCTACGCTACGCATCGCCACTTCGTCCTCCCCCCAGCTCTCTTCAGCTCTCTTCAGCTCTGGATCCTCTTTCTTCCTCACTTCGTCCCACCTCCCAGGCGCTCGGCTATCCAGGCCAGAGCCACCAGAGCCACCACAATACGACCTTCCACCTGGGACCATCGCTGGCTAGCGCCCCCGACGTAACCATGATGCTCACGAATCCCCTCCACCGGTTCTCTCCCTACCATGCCTTGCCTTCGAACACGCTGCTGTCGAACGGACACATGCCACAAGGCCATCTGCACACTGCAGGGCTGGACACGCTCGCCCAAGGCTCCCACTATGCCATGCAACAGCTGCAACAGCACGTGGGAGTGCACAACCCGCATCTCGCCCGGGCTGGGCCGCAGATGAAGCACCGCCAGCACCCATACGGACCAGCAGGTCGGGTCGCCTCGGCGGCCGGTCCCATCCGCAGAAGGATCAGCCGAGCCTGCGACCAGTGCAACCAGCTGCGCACCAAGTGCGACGGCCAGCACCCGTGTGCCCACTGCATCGAGTTCGGCCTCGGCTGCGAGTACATCCGCGAGCGCAAGAAGCGCGGCAAGGCCTCTCGCAAGGACTTGGCCCAGCAGGCGGCTGCCCAGGCTGCGGCGGCGGCGGGCCAAAATGGGCAGAAGTCGCCCAGTCAGAACGGAGACGCCGGGGAGAGCAAATCCGTTGTGGGCGGCAACAATGGTGTGAAGTCCATGAGCGACGGGCACCCCAGCCCAGATAGGGATCTCGATGCTGCCGACGCGATACAGCGAAGCCAAAGGACGGGCAGCATCGATAGCCTAGACGACATGGACCAATCCCACCTCGCCGGTCATCACCCAGGCGCACTCGGCCGCGAGCTTGACAGTCCCGGGCCGCTCGACCTCAACGGCTATGGCAGCGTGCACAATACGTACGACCGCCAGGGCATGGGTGCACACATGATGGGCGGCCCGACCCACGGCGGCTACTCGACGCAAGGGACAATGTCGAGCTATCCAGACCTGCCATACAGCCTGCAAACGCAGAGCCCAACGAGCTACTCCGGTGGAGCATCTTATCGCATCGGCACCAGCCCGCTCAGCGCCTATCCCGGCATGGGCGGCGAGACCACGTCGCCGGGATGGATGTCCATGTCATCACCACCACCCCAGCCCCAGCCCCAGCCTACGCATCAGCACCAGCAGCAACAATACCAGCAGCCACCGCACATGTCTCAGGCTCAGCAACAACAGCAGCACCAACAACAGCAGCAGCAGCAGCAAAGCCAGGCCGGCTACGGGTACTCGCAGCACCTGCGCTACCCCGTGCTGGAGCCCCTCGTGCCGCACCTGGGCAACATCATCCCGCTCTCGCTGGCCTGCGACCTGGTGGACCTGTACTTCGCTAGCTCCTCTTCGGCGCAGATGCACCCCATGTCGCCGTACGTACTGGGGTTCGTCTTCCGCAAGCGCTCGTTCCTGCACCCGAGCAAGCCCCGGCCCTGCCAGCCAGCGCTGCTGGCGAGCATCCTGTGGGTGGCCGCGCAGACCAGCGACGCGCCGTTCCTGACGGGCGTGCCCTCGGCTCGCGGCAAGATCTGCCAGAAGCTTCTGGAGCTCACGGTCAGCCTGCTGAAGCCCCTGATCCACACCCCCTCGGGCGACGTCTCGCCCGTGTCCAGCCCCGTCATCGACGGCGTGGCTCTCGGCGGACTGGGCGTGGCCATGCCCGGCTCCATCAGCATGGAGGCCCTCTCCAGCGAGACGGGCGCGTTTGGTGCCGCTGGCACGTTGGACGACGTCGTGACGTACATCCACCTCGCCACGGTGGTGTCGGCGAGCGAGTACAAGGGCGCCAGCCTCCGCTGGTGGAACGCGGCGTGGTCTCTGGCCCGCGAGCTCAAGCTCGGCCGCGAGCTGCCCCAGAACGCGCCCTCGATGCACCCCAGGAGCGACCTCGACGCCGACGCCGACGACGACGAGCTCGCGGGCGCCGTCCCCGGTTCCATAACCGAGGAGGAGCGCGAGGAGCGCCGCCGCATCTGGTGGCTCGTCTACATCGTCGACCGCCACCTGGCGCTCTGCTACAACAGGCCGCTCTTCCTGCTCGACATCGAGTGCGACGGCCTCATGCAGCCCATGGACGACACGGACTACCAGAACGGCGAGTTCCACCTCGGCGGCGGCCTGTCCTCCTCGTCGTACGCGGCCGCCACCGACCCCAGCATCATCGTGCTGGCCGACGGCACCGGCACCGGCGCCGCCGGTGGCGCCGGCCAGCAGCCGCATCAGCAGCCGGGCCAGCGCATGCGCGGCCCCGTGTTCGAATGCACCGGCCACAGCATCTTCGGCTACTTCCTGCCCCTGATGACCATCCTGGGCGAGATCGTCGACCTGCACCACGCGCGCAACCACCCGCGCTTCGGCGTCAGCTTCCGGTCCCACCGCGAGTGGGACGACCAGACGTCCGAGATCACGCGCCACCTGGAGATGTACGAGCGCAGCCTGAAGAGGTTCGAGCAGCGCCACCTCAGCAGCATGGCCCACGCGTCGGGCCACGTCTCGGCCCACTCGCACGCCGCCGCCGTCGCCGTCGACGCCGCGAAGGCCGCTGCCGCCAACGCCGCCGCCACGACCGCCGCCAACGCCGGTGGTGTCGTCGCCTCGTCCTCCTCCGCCGTGGCGGTTGCTGCTGCAGCAGCGGCCGCCGCCGGTGGTGCAGACGACGGCAGCAGCGTCGTCGGCGACGCCATCAACGCCGGCCCCCACGACGTCGTCGTCACATCTCCCTCGGCCCTCTCCGTGCACAGCGTCCACACCGCCTCCTCGTCCCGCATGACCGAGTCCGACGTGCAGACCCGCATCGTGCTCGCATACGGCACGCACGTCATGCACGTGCTGCACATCCTGCTCACGGGAAAGTGGGACCCCATCAACCTGCTGGACGACAACGACCTCTGGATCTCGTCGCAGGGCTTCATCACGGCGACGGGGCACGCCGTCGACGCGGCAGAGGCCATCAGCTCAATCCTCGAGTTCGACCCGGGCCTGGAGTTCATGCCCTTCTTCTTCGGGATCTACCTGCTGCAAGGGTCGTTCCTCCTGCTGCTCATCGCCGACAAGCTGCAGAGCGAGGCGAGCCCTTCGGTCGTGAAGGCGTGCGAGACCATCATTAGGGCGCATGAGGCTTGTGTGGTGACGCTTAATACTGAGTACCAGGTTAGTATATCTCTCTCTGACGTTTATTACCCTCCGACTTTATCGACTGCCTAGATGTCCATTCAGCACACACGCTAACTGGAGGGTTGTCTATCTGCCTATTACAGCGCAACTTCAGCAAGGTCATGCGCAGCGCCCTCGCTCAGGTCCGCGGCCGCGTGCCCGAGGACCTCGGCGAGCAGCACCAGCGCCGTCGCGAGCTGTTGGCGTTGTATCGCTGGACTGGCGATGGTACCGGCTTGGCTCTGTGAGGCAGGCAGTCTTCGGATGCTGCCGGTGCTCGTCACTCTTTAGTTTTGCTACTCCACCGTTTATGATCGTTCCTTGTTTTCGGTGTTTCCTGTGTGGCACTGTCTTTTCGCCTGTCTTCTCTCGCTGTCTTGACTTCTGTCGGCGTACGTGGTTGTAGGGGTGGTGGTGTGTTTGTCCTGCGTGCTTTTGCGCTTTCTTCTTCCGGTGTTTGAAAACATAACTGGGAGTGCTCTCTATTTATCTACCTATTCATCTATGGGGGAGACAGGATCTTGGGTCTTTTTGATGCTTTTCACTTTGTCTACCTGGTATCTGCGCTGTCGAGTCGCACTTTGAGGGACGGGACCGCTGTGGCACAGAGTAACAATTACAGATTGGGAAATGCTTTTTCAAGGCTGTTCAGTGCGTGGACGCAAACTTCTTGGATCTCTGTATGACAGACGGAATGGGAGTGATGGCCGCTATTTAAGCCAAAGGGCAAGGAAGGATGCCGCGTGTGTATTTGTTTGCGCATTGTTTGACAAACTGCTCCGAGGCTATACATCGGGAGGCACTTCTGACGTCACGCGAGATGTTGGATGCTGCTCCTAGCCTCAGATTCGATTTCTTCTTGGAAACATACATTAGTTTGAGATCTGCCCGACACAAATTCATTAAACAGCAAGTTCGCAAGCTCAAAGAGGACCAAACTTAACAAAAGTAAATGCCATAGTTATTCGTTTCTCCCATCTTCGCATATAAAATGGGTTTGTGCACAATTCTTTCTCCCTTTTTTTCCCGCGCGCGCGTTATATACAGCCGTTCCGCCAAACCTCCAGTCGATCCTGAACTCGATCAAGGGTACCACGATGGCTACCATGGTAGGAACAGCGAAGTACCATCCTACTTGATAATATCACAGCTCTTTCGGTCACAGCAGATATTCACGGCCGAACCTGCCATCCAGTCTCGACTCGTTAGTGCCTAACAGTCGTAGAATCGGTCAAGGAGCTGCTCGAATCTGCTGTCGGAGGGTGGTGCCGTGCCCCGAGATGGCACGGTCATGAAAGGAGAGAAAGTCCCAGTCCGCGTTCATGCCCTCGTTACAAGCAGCCTTGATGCCAGGCTTGAATGACGTTGGCCGACTCTGGAGGTCCAGGGATGCGGACCATGTGTTCCATCTTGTATTTCGGCGGCGAAACGGACGTCTTAGAGTCTTGGTAGATCATCGGTCGCAACAATTCTAATTGTGCTTCCTCCCTAACGTGGCCAGTCCGACACAGTTCCCCTTGTTTGCTGTACCTGTAGCCAGCTTAGTCCAAATACCATTACATGATAAGAGTAATGCCAGTTCATCACAGCGGAAAAGTTATTCTCTCAGTCGTATCAGTCCGTTGCATGGTCTGCATCCATCTGGTGAAATCGGTGAACACCACTCGGATTCGAACCTCGACTAGGATGACGTTGTGTAGCTCGGAGTCGGCGCGCATTATTGAGAAGGGTGCTAGAAGATCAAAGCCTATCCTTGAGACGACTAGCTAGAAACTCCTCCTAGGCGAGGGGCTCCCTGCCTTGCTCGTTCGTCGCTCCGACCTGGACATCTAAGACCACCAACGTACTGACGCTTTCGACCAATACTTCCCCGTAGCAGCTGGGGATCAGGTCGCCGTGCACGTACTTTAGTCTCTCGTACATCATCTTTTCGTTATCGAGTTCAGCGTCGAAACTTTGCTTCAGCCTTTTCAGGACGAAGCTGGAAGGGAGAAACCAAGCCCGTCGCATCTCAGCCAAAGATTTCTTAATGAAGGCCGGTAGGTTGGCGATCAGGACAAGGAGGACAGGGAGCCAGATGCCGCGCAGTACTGTACGGCGAAGCACTTTGGGATGATGATTCCCGGGCTTCTCGGCGGCAGCAGTCATTTAAATGAAAGTACAAAACGTTCAGGGTAAGGAATACGGGAAGTATGTAGTAGTTTGTAGGTACCTAGTTAGTAGGGGAACGCCCACAAACCAACCATGAAAGGGCTCAACGTGAAGGTTGAGTGCTTGGCTGAACGACTTCGGGGCAATCCTAAATCATTGTCAGTGACATCGACCATGGGAGGTGGGTGATGGAAACTCTAATCATCTTCTATGATGATGACTTCCGCCTCCTCTTCAAGCTCGGAAGGAGGTGGACAGAACCCCAAACCCTGAAGCCAAAAGGGCTGGTCTTGGGTCGCATGGGATCGTCATCACCGGGGTCACCGGGCGGTAACGGCAACGATTTTTGCAAGTGACCTTGTTTCTGCAGTCTTCTTTCGTCTTCCCCTGCCTTTGTATGTCTTATAGCAGACATACTCAGCCATGCAGGCAGGCAGGCACATTCATCTCTGATGACCTTTTCAAGCCTCGAGGGATTTGACTAACCGTGTCGGAGAAGGCGAGTTGTCGGTGCTGAGGTCGACCACTCTCAACTTCTCGCTCCTATCGGATTGATTAGTAGCACAACCGGACCACCGATGCACTGAAAACCCCTGATGAGTCTAATTTTCACTAATAAGTGCATCGACCAGGTTTCTCAACAAGCAAGGAAGGAGCAGGGCGAAGGAAGTCCGGGGTCATCCCCACAATCACGACTACAAGTTGCCTATTCAGGAAATTCAACTGAGCGCACAGACCCCACAGCCGCAGAGCCGCACTGAAAGAGAAGCTGTAGATATCAATCAAGAATATCGAACGCTCTGGCAAGGGGATGAATATTCAGAGAGCTCTGGTTGATCCGATGGATGATGTTCCATGAAATTTGGCCTCCCTGAACTCGGCTGGCTGAGTCATGCGCGTCAGAGCCCCACATTCCCGCCCCCAACCACACAAACTCACTCCTCCGTCCCGCCCCTCCACCATCAACAAGCCCTTATGATCTTGCTGTCTCCTACATCCTTCCAACAATTCAAGACGGGCTTCGTGGTCTAGGGGTATGATTTGACCTTCGGGTAAACGTTTATCCGTTCCGGTTTACCGGAATCCCACTGGTCGAGGTCCCGGGTTCGAATCCCGGCGAAGCCCTCCTTTTTGGCGATTCCGACGACTTGTCGCCAACCCAGGTCGTTTTTTGGTGTTTCCAACCTAGTACCTGCTTGGAAAAATATCCGCAGACTGTTGTTGGGTCAGTGACCTTTGTGTGTCTGTGTGATTACAGATTACCTTTCACCGTCGGCCATTGGAGCACTGATGCATATGCATTCCGAGGTTGTGATGATGACTTGGTTTGTATCATATTTTACTGACAGAGGCGGTCGCGAGTCTCGAGCTTACGGCTCACATTTAGTCTTCTTCCGTTGAGATCTCAACCCAGTGAACGTGCATTTCCTTGCCAGCTTCTCCCCATTGAGAAAGCTGTGGCGTGTGCTCATACTGATTGCCCCTCTGCAAAAGTTACTGGCACCTCACTCCCACAAATCCGCAGTTCATTTCTAGGCATCTGTTGTGGTCTACAGCCGTGAGGCATATTCTGCCGGACCACTCCTTGAGATCCCTCCTTCAAGTTTCCCCTCAAGTCCCCCTTCTCCAACCACTCCGTACTATGTGTATGCAATTAAGTTTTCCATAGCTGTTGGAGATTTGCGAAAAAAATCCCTTGCTATGATGCGAGCTGGAAGTAAACACAGGGCCTTAGGATCCCGGGAGCTATGGGTCTGTCAGCGGACCGGTGCAACAACCTACTTCGACAGACAAGGCTACGCCACAGGCCAAAAAGCTCATGCAGCCATCCAAATGATTTGGACTTGGATGTTGAGCACCGTTCTACGGATTCTGACGGCCGATCACCCATCTGCTCAACCAAGCCGCCTCGGCCCGCTCCATCGGCCAACGCACTTTCTTGGCCATCATCACGCAACTTGATCCACCACACTTGTTCAATCACGGCCCCTTCATGACGGCCGGCTCAAGAAGCTTATAATTCCACAAGCTCTGGAAGTGCCACAGAATCTAACTACTATAAGTCGACTAATAAACACACGTCTATTAACTCATGCTCGACATAATCTCAATGACTACTGGCCCGCTGGCGGTCCAGCGGCCACGGCCCAGGCTCGGTGGCCGTGATAGACCTGTTGTTGCCCAAACAACGCAACGCCAAGCTCGAGACACAAGGCGGGCTACAGTGCCATCAGCATCACAAACGTCGAGATTTTTCTTCCACCCAGTCCCAGTCCTGCACATGCCAGACTGCCCAGCAGCGAAGATAGCATTTTTATCCCTCCTCCACTGGCCTCGTCCAGCAAGGCTCGCTGGGGCCACCAATCTCAAACTACATCATGGCAAACCAGATCCGGGGCTATTCTCTTCAATCTGGCCTTGCTGGCTGGAAAGGTTGGCAGAGAGTAAAGATAGGTACTAGGTGTCCACCTACCTAAAAGCGGGAAACAAGAGGCTAGGGGCAAATCGAGAAAGGAGGGTATGTAGGCCCCCTAGATTCTGGTCTACCTACCCAAGCACTTACCACATGACATCTTGCAGCTCGAGCGTACTTTCGTATCCTTTGAGATATCTATAAATCACTCCGATCAAGGGCGATACCAGGGGGGTATGGCTGCTCCTCTCTCTCCGATATGCCCTCTGATTCTGCTCTTCCTCCGCGATTAGTTCCTGCGGGTTTGATACCTGCTCCTGTCAATTCCAGGGGGTTTCCCAAGTCGAGTCTAGCCCATACGCGTACCTGGGCCATGATGTTGGGCGTTTGCCCTCGTAATGAGCTGTCAGCCTACCTAGGCCAAGAGATCGGCACATTCGGTATCGATTCACAGTTCATCGAAAGGGAGTAAGAAAGCAAGTTATCTCATTGGCACCAAAAGCAACCCCGAAAAAAGTCCCCTAAAAACCCGTGAAACCAAAAGAATCAACCTTTCACCCTCTAGTCGTCGTCCTCCTTCTCCTCCTTAATTCTCTTCTCTTCCTCCTCCTCCTTTTCCTTCTTCACTTCCTTCTCAGCGGCAGCGGCCGCCGCGCTACCGCTGCTATCTCTATTGTTGCGATTACCGCTGCTATGGCGGTTACGCCGGCCGTTGCGCTCGCCGTTGTTGTTGCCGTTGTTGCGGTTATTGCCGCGGTTGCTGCCGCTGCCGCTGCCGTTGCCGTTGCTGTTGCTGTTGCCGTTGCGACCTCCGTAGGAGGAACGGTGTTGGTGCTCAGGGTAGGAGCGCGGGCGTGCCTATACATCGGTAGTTGGCCGGTATTAGTTGTGCTTCAACTGCGGGAGTCATGTGCGTTGAAAGGTGGAAGCAAATATATATAGCTTACACGCTCCACTTGGTGGGCATCGCCCACGGCGCCGGACCGGCCGAACCAAACCAAAGCGGAGTTCCGAGCGGCTCTTGATACCTCCGCCAACAACTCCCGCACCTCCCTCCTTGTCAGATTGTTCCAATCGACCTGCGGCAGCAGGGCCCCATTCGGCGTGATATGGAGATTCGACACTACATCAGTCAGACCGTCTGGCATGGCATGGAATATGGTAAGGTATTACGTACTGCTGGTGGTGGTGGTGGTGGTGGTGCTGTTGCTGTTGGCGTTGCTGCTGTTTGTTACAGTATGATTCGTTTGGCAATCTTTAATCCTGTGCGGTAAAGAGGAAGGCAAGCTAATACGTACTGCTGCTGGTGCCGCTGCTGGTGATGCCGTCGCCGGCGCGTCAGGTGATGTTGCGACCAGAGTTTGTGCGCTGCGTCGTGGGAAGCCTGCCAAATTTAAGATGAGACAACCAAACGTCAGTCAGCGTTACTTCCTAGATGTCGTTTTTCGTGTTCCTGCCTATTTGGCAGGTGTGCTGGCAGCTCCTTCGCAAAAAGCCCTTGGTTGCTCCTGACGAGCCATGGAAAGCCTGCCAATGTTGCAACCACGCGAACAATTTTCTGTCCGACTGGCAGCTTCGAGCTAGAAGCCCCCGTGAGCATCGAGACTTTGACCTTTTCACTCTGTCAGGCAGCTACCTAGGTATCTGGTAGGGGAAAACCCTGTTCCAGTTCAGCCACAGAGAACGGTGCATGGAGTCGTCTATTCAGGGACCAACCGTCTACATGCCTAAGGCCATGACTGTCCCAAACTCATTCCCTTTTCTATATCCAATTATCTAGGTAGGTAGCTAGCTTCAGGTCTTCTTCATCTTTATCATTCTACTCATTTTGCGCGCGTTCATCAGTGAGGCAACTTATTATACCTATTTGCTCAGCGACATCTAGCGGACATCCCCTCCGTAGGCCCTATTCCTTCCGCTCATCGACATCGACAAACAAGACCATCAGGAAGGAGGAAGCTGCGAATGGCCAAAATAAGCATTCACAGGCTTCTTAAACGAAGGCGTGCACGGAAGGAAGGAACATGCACCTATGGCTATAGTACGCGGGCTGGCGGGTATGTGCTAGACATTTGGCGATAGCTTCGTATTCTGGTTTGGACCTATATCTTGATTCCATAGCAATCGAGACCACCAATAGAACAATGAGCAACGAAATGAATTCTTCTGTTTCAGAGTGCTTCTCTTGTTTAACACACAGAAATGCTTCCCGTTAAGATCCTTAGTCTCGAGCTCTCGAGCCTGGCGGATCCAACAACACCAAGGCTGAACACCCTCCAATATTCTGCTAGACTCAGGTCTACCCATTGATTTCTCAAGGATGTCCAAAATGGAGCCGCCAGCCTTCGTATGCCTCGTCCTCCCGTTCACGTAAGACAACCACACGACCTGAGGCGGTTGGCCCCAGACGACGACACCTACATTTTGACGACATCGTGGAGGCTTTCTTCCATACCCTCAGCCCGAGAATCCAAACGCCAGGATCGCCTTCCACACCAGCAGGGGAGCGGCATGCGAGTCGCGGACAGCGCCGAGGCACGGCCAAATCTTCACACCTCGACCTTTGACACGGGTAAGGAGATGGGGATGGAAGATTCGATCCATCACCATCCGCCCCCGTCCGCGCCACCGCAGCGGGAAATCTACCCCGTCCCCGAGTCGCCAACGTCTCGTACGCCAGCTTGGAGAAAAGAGCCCGATCGCCAGGGCGAGGCGTGGCGCCGAGCCGAACGAGTCGACGCCGTGGCGACGACGGGCGCAGACCCGGAGCAGGAACGCCGCCTCGCCCGCCGACTGCATCCCATCGATAACCCGTCGGGGCGCACTACGATATCAGCGGGCAGGAAGCGGCCCGCCAGGCGCAGACTAGTAGAGAGGAGGTGACTTTGGGGCTCCCCGTTTCCTTGATTCGGGTGTATTTTCTCGACTGCATCCCCTAGAGGTTAGTCCTAGCACGCCAGAAATCTTGAGCTGGCCGCTGTCTGACCAGCTGGGTCATCCAGCGAGTAAAGGATGGCTCTCCTTTGTCAGATTGCCACAGTTAGGATGGATCAACGCAAGAGCCTCCTTGAAGCAGGCTTCAGCAGAGCAGCTACAGCCTAGCAAGGGTTGTCCCAGTTTCCCATGTACAAAAAAAATGACAACCTCACAGGTCGAAGCGTGGAGCTGCGACGCACTGGGACAACGGTCAGTGCACTCAACCGCTTGACCATCTCGTTCATTGATTGTCAAAAGCACGAGTTGGTTCGCCATTGATAAAGGTTGAGCCAGCCAATGCACCTTCCCCCATTCACCGTGGCACCTCCGATAGTTTCTCTTGTTATCCTCAGCGGCTACGTCATGGAACCCGTGCTATGAATGAGCGGCTGTCTCTCGCCTTTCTCTACCCTCTTCTAGACATGCTCGAGGAGATTCATGGACTTGGGTAGGTGTATCGCCGTAACAACGCTGCCCTCACCATAGACCGGGCCGGCCGCCCTCTGGTCGTCGCAGTGTTGTCCGTGCAGAATAAAATGGTGGCTCTAGCTAGGTAGGTACCTATCTACCAGTAATACCGTCACTTCTTACCACTTGCAATACGGCAGCTGGCTGCATCCCATGGCTAGGAGGAATGTCAAGTTCCAGCAAAGCGATCACATTCATGAGAGCTGAGGGTCGGCGTCTGGTCCAAAGACATGCTTCGTAATACTACCTGTCACAATACCAACCGCGGTGGCGGCACTATTCCATCATTCGTGACCTCTCTGGTTTCGTTGAGTTGGCCCTTTATCAAACACATCACGGACGAGGATATCAATCGCAGTCAAGGGAAGATTTACCCCTACCATGATGCTTGAAGCACTGACTAACGTGCCCGTCTACCCATGTCCGTCGCTTCGCAAGCCCGAGGCACGCTGGCATCACGCCCTGATGAAATAGCGAGGGCGCTTTAGGTCATCACTCCCAAGTCGGCATGCTGACAATTACAGCGCATTCAAACTCCACTCATGTCAACCCTTGTAAAGGGTCGGTTGGTGTACAATGTGCTCGTGTGAACTGCCCTCAGTGGTTGGTAGTCCGGATGAGTACTAGATGAAAGGCTCCCATTTAGATGGTCCCATGAGCCATGCGCCATATGCCTCCAAAGACCGATTGCTCATCAGGAAACATCCCGTCGATGGCCGCCATATTACCTCACCTGCGAAAGCCTACGCTTCGGTTGGGAAAATAACGAGATGAGGTGAAGCCCATCAGACAGGACGCAGCTAGCAAGGGATTTCCACTGCTCCTGTTCCATGACAAGCAAATCCATACCTAGGGAGTCTGGAACATGCCCCGGCTACTTCAAGCCTGTCTTGCAATATGATCCTCTCATGTTATTAATGTTCTCTGGTAGTGACTACCTAGGTACCTTACCTACCTACCTTAGGTACCTACTGTGCTCTGTGGTCCCTCACAGACCACAAAGAGACTTACACGACTGCCATCCATTACTAGTAATGCTAGCTAGAAAGTCCATGGCCCCTCAACTGTCTCCAAGAACCCCCGCCCGGCTATTATCTTTGCTCCGTCTTTTTCTCGAGGTGGAAAAAGGAGGAAGTTGGAAGTCATCTCGCGAAGGGACCAACTAGCCCAACCCAAACTCCGACCAGTCCGCATCGAGACAAGCTCGAAGGAGGTCGAGAATGTCCCACGTGGGGAGGGGGGGAAAAGAGGCGCCGAGAGTCGTTGGGACATTAGCGAGGATGCCCGAGTGAGTTGTGATGTGGCATGCCCAACATGACGGGAGTGTGGTGGTACCTCGTCCAAAGCACTGAGGAAAGTAGACAGGCCTGAAGACAACAGCGTATTCCGGTTGGCGTAGGTAGCATATGACTCCCACCCCCTCCTCTCCCCTCCACTACGTCTCTTTCCAGGACAAAAATGCAACATCATCCAATCGAGTTGGCCAAAGAAGAAGCGGGAAGGGGAAGGAGGGTGTGTTGGACTACGAAAGACATGCAGCTACGACCAATCAGAAACCGATCGCATTCGCCAAACCTCCTCTCCCAATTTTTCGACAGATGGATGGGCATCAGCGACGACAATGACAACCACGACAACCAGGACGAAAGGACGGACGGCAGGCACGGGTGCGCATCGTCAATTCTATCATTCATCATCTGCATGAGGATACCCATGTGACCCCGAGTCGGGCTCTATGTAGAGGGGGTATCGATGTAACCAATTGAGCCTGAAGACGAGAGAGAAATCCTGTAGCTGGACCGAGAGACGACTGGAGAGAAAGGAGGGAGAGATGGATGGATGGGGAGAATCGCTACGAAGCAGTTGCGCGAAAGAAAAAAGAAGAAGAAGACGAGAAGGAAAGAAACGAAAAAGGGGGGGTGTGGGTGGAGCAAAAGGAAACGAAAAGAATCGCGCAAAAGAACGAAGGAGGGAAATGAAGTCGGCAATTGGGAAGCGAAGTGATCATGTTGTGATAAGAACGCTGAGAAGGAAAAATATGTTGCCCGCCGAGATACCTGTATGCGTACCATGTATGCGACTCTATCTGGAAGGGAAAGTCTAGGTGTCTAGGGCTATATCTTCGTAGAAGAGCTAGACGACTTAGTGTGTGCCACCTTCATCACCACCCACACCATTTCTGCCGAGAGACGAGACAAAGACAAAATCAACCATCCCTCCAGCCACGCACCATCCACCATCCACCATCCACCATCCACCATCCCACCACACCCACTCAAACTCAGGACGGTGAGTCATGTGAGGACGTGTGTGGCAGACCGTCGGTCGGCGCGTACGTGCATGGTCTAGAGTTGTGAATTATCGTCGCCGTTAGTGTCCCCAGTCTTGGCCGGCATCATCGTTGTACTTTCTTCACCCTCTCCTCAAAAAAGGAAGTGAGTGTGGTGGGGGGAGGGGAACTCGGCGTGAGAGAGGTAGAGATGTCATGTCTACCAGGCTTTTTCGAAAAAGCGGACAAATCTCGGCAAAACATTATAAAATGGTACTTAGGTAGCGAGCAAGTGGCAAAGATGAATGAATCTCTTGGACCTTTATCCAATACTTTCTTGCATATCGTGCACGAGATGGACATCGCCGTCGAGGTCCACCCTACCGTCGTCCATCGAACGTGTTCAAGTTGATGGTTGGCAACGGTTGCTCACTCACCTCTCCCCCTCCATATCCCCGTGTCCCCCTGCCGGCCTGGCCTCGGGACCACACCGGCTTGATAAGATGATAAGAGGAAAATCACCATGGTGTGTAGCACTCGATTATGCACGTCGAAGACCGGCAGCGGCTCAGGGAGTGACCTCATCTGTGTGTGTGTCCTCTCTTTCTTTATTGTTAAAAGCAGCAGCGATTTTGATCAGATGGTCCGAGAAAGGACGCTTGCTTCTGCGTGCGCGTGGAGCTAGCTAGTATCGGCGGCGGTTAGATGCAAGGAGACCGACCATCTAGGCAATGTCCGGGAGAGGAGAAAGCTCGCAGACGCCGTTATCTCTCGGCTTCGGCGCTTGATAACATGGTGAACGTGTTTGTTGTCCAAGGTCGCAATCCAGGGTGTGTGGGCCAGCCAAATGCGTGCGTGTAAGTCAGTCCTTACCTCTAGACCATACGTCTGGTCTAGACTTTGAACTGATCACACCGACGTTGACTTTCCGAGAGAAGAGGTACCCACCTACCTACTTACTCACTAGGTCCTCCCTAGTCTAAGGTCATGGTTACACCCATACCCTGGATCAGAGGACCCTTCTTTCGTTTCCCTCTGCGTGCCGCTAGCGCGGGATGGCATGGGATGGCATGGGATAACATCTCGTCCGCCCCATCCTACCTGTGTCCCACAAGCGATGACATGGCAAAGTGACAAGAACGAAACGAAACTTTCCACCCATACCACCCACCTTCTTTCGTTCAACCCCCCGGCCACCGACCCCCCGTTCTCATCTTGAACGTCAAATGTCTCAAACCGATGAGTTGGCAAGACATACAAGACAGGGGCAGGGGGTGGTGACGGGCGTCAAGAAATGCTTGTTGCCATTGGCGAATCTGCAAAAGTCGTTTGATCTCAGGTGGGAATATAGAGGTTGAAGTCGAAGAGAGACAGAAAAAGAAAAAAAGGGTGGGAAGAAATTGCCGCAAGAGTGAAAATGGCCAGAGGTGTGGATGCCGGACGAAAGTGCGCTCGCGGGCCAGGTGTCTCGTTCGTCGCCTCTTGACAGAGAATGGCCAGAGGAAAGTGACGGTCAAGAAGGCGGCGCGCGTGCGGCATTGGCGCATCGTCGTATATTCCCGCAGATGGATTGACCTCGGGAGCGAGCATCGCGGATTGCCGAAGCTCGTCGAACACATGTGGATGTCTCTGGCC